>CM025654.2:10687401-10705620 GCA_014621495.2 Entosphenus tridentatus | reverse complement strand
TTCTTCACCTGAGGACGGCTGCTTGCGTTGTGGCCGAAACGTCGTGAGAATTATTATATTATGTTTTATTTTTATTATTTTATTATTTCCCTTCTACGTGACTTTACCAAAAGAACCAAGAAGATGAATCCCTGCAGTCACGAAAGCTTTAAATCGAAATTTAAGTGGAGACAAATTACAAAATGTGCGGTGGACACTTACGGGGGGCTATCTGCCCCCGGAGCGTGATGATGACGATGATGGTGAATGGGGGACAGCCATGGCGGAGTGACACCCCGCAAGCGTTTGGAATCGGGGCGAGAGGGAATTCACGACGATGCGGACGCAATAGCGATCGTTGGCTAATGGCTGTGGCTGTGAAAGTGATGATGACGATGATGCTGCTTTTGTTGTTGTTGCTGGGCTTGGGCACCGTGCATGGTAGGTACGATTCACATCTCGCAACCCGGCGATTCGATTCATTTTTGACGATTCGATGGTCGAGATTGGATTCGAGAATCAACGATTTATTTTGTTTCGTTTGCATGTGGGGTGTTTTTGCAATATTTGTTATGCCTCCTTAGCCTGGATCATAAACGAGAACATGATTTGCATACATCATGAATAAATTAAATTCCCCCCCCCGCACAGAAGTGAAAGCAGGCGATTGTATTTAAATCGATGCATAATTACATGCCTCGCTGTAAAGCAGTGGCAGTGGTGGCACGCCTTTGGGTTTGGAGACAACCAGACTTTTTGACAAATGAATAAATATCAGGTTTCATGTTTTTTAAGCAAACCGAGCAAGTGCCAGGAATATATTTTCGGTCACGAGCTCGCGCGTCTTTCCCAATCAGATTTGACATAAATCATTTTTCTTTTTAAATGGCATATTGCGCCTCTGCGGAACATATGGGAAACAAATATTACCTTTTGATGGCCATATGTGTCGAATGTTCCATTTTATGTTCGGGGACTTATAGTGAAGGGTTGGGAGGACGTGCGGGGGGGGAATCCTTACGCAGCATTATGCGAAGTCACGTAATGAAATAAACAACGCTATTAATTTGAGAATTAAAGGTAATAAACGTATGCATAAATAAAGCCCAAAACTAATGACACGTAAATAATGCAACAAAAACTCAATTGGCGCTCGCCCACTGCTGGAGCGTCCGCGGCGAAGGGCGGCGTCGCGTTTTTGTGTCGGAACTTCTGCCGAGAAGGCCGACCGCAATTCCAAGGAACCCCCGATTCCTTTTTGGCGGGGGGGGGTTGCTCCTCTGTTTTCGGTGAAACGCACCAAATGTGATGCTCGCCGCTGCCAGATTCCCTGTGCCCCAACCCCCTCCCCCTGTTCAAGTTTTCAGGCTCTCAAGACCTCCCGCTTTTTCCGTCCGCCTGTTGTCCGAGGGTCTCTGGTCTTGTGAAGTGTCATCACGCCCGTGCCTTTATCGCACGCCGTCGTCTCTTCGCTCGCTCGCTCGATCTCGCTCCACGCCCCGGAGCGTTTCACTTCCACCCTGTCTGCTACTTCTGGAAAAATTAATTTCTGAAAATCCGCCCCCCACCCCCCCCGCGGGGGGGGCCCCCCCCCTCCACCGTTTCCTCCCCTGTACCACTTCCCATTTGTGTCTTGAAATGGTTGCATTTCTAAAGCTTTCATCATCATCATCCTTATCAGCTTAAATTACACACACATAATGTAGCCGGCATTGGCCAAACATCCCAATGCTGAAAGATTCCCTGCAAATTACTGCGATTGTGATCGCACGCTGCCGAAACAACGTCCCCTACTCGGGAAAACTTTGGAGAACCCCTCTGAAAAAGAGTCTTGAGACTCCACGAGGCCTTTCTGGGTAAAAAGCGTGATAACAATAATAGTCTCTATCTACTGCCATTAAACTGTTTTATTTTACCAGGTAATGCCCACTGAACTATACAGCTCTCTCCGAAGCAGCCTGGCCACAAATGATCGCTCAATGAGAAGTGGCTTTTGTGTAAATGTATAGCAGCCAAATACTCTAAATGCGTGATGTTGATTCTAATTGTGGAGGGAGAAATGGAAGGTTCTGGAGAAAAATCCACAAGCACGTGGAGAGAGAAACATGCAAACTCCATTATATACAGGCGTCAGGGTTGGGATCGAACCCACGACCTCCTGTTTCCCAGTCGAGGTAGTTAACATCTCACCACCATGGTGCCCTACTGCTGGATGAAGGCCTCCCCGATCCGTCGCCATCTCTCCACAGATTTGCGATGCGCGATCCATCTTGGCACACCTTGTTGCACATGGGCAGAGAAAGTGTCACGGAATCGCAAAGTCTCGTCGTCGCGTTACACATCGGCAACGTTGTCAAACTCACCGTTGCCCGTGTGCTGTTTAGTTTGCTGCTGCTGCAGCGGCAGATTAAGAAAAAAAAACGAGACGTAAGAAAAAAATACAAACAATCGCAGGCACGCTCGTGAACGGGAAATATTTGCAATGCGAGTTTAAGAGGGGGCCCCCCCCCCTCTCTGCAAACAACTCCCGCCGGCACGGGCAGCTCTTTTTTTTTTTAGCACCGTTCCCTGGTGTATAAATGAGCTATTCTCTTTAACCTTTTGTGTTGTAAATGGAGTGCCAGCAACTCGCATTGTAACCTTTCTGCAAGGCACAACTTTTTTTTTAATGGAATAAAACATTGAAATGCCAGAGAGTAAACAGTTTAATTCCGCCGGAATTAAAAATGCTGCGCAAACGCTTTCGAGAGGATTAATTGTGCATGAGGAGGAGTGATCTGGAATTTGAGCCGGCGCCTATTCCGCCTGTAAAGCTGCGCCTATCGAAAAGTTTGAAGAGAGCAGAGCACACACGCAACGCCCTCGCTGAATTCCTTATCTTCGTTCTATGGAGTAAGCCCGCACATCGCCGGAACCTACTACATTATTTAAAATAAGAATTAACGTTGAATAATCTTTACTTGGAAATTTGAATGCTAATCCTTCCCGTTGCGTGGGCGGTCGTGGTTGTGCTTGCTGTGTGGTTCTCCCGACCTGTTTTTTTTCGGGTCGTGCCGCTCGTTGTTGTTCGGCACGATATCCGACGTTTCGCTCCACGTGCTCGGAACTTCTTCAGGAAAATTTTATTCGGTTCCTCAAGACGCTCCCGAAAGAATACGCGGTGCAACTGGAGTGGCGGCGCAGTGGTTAGCGCACACCGCGGTACGAACCCTGTGACCCGAGTTCCATTTTAGGCCACTCGCACTGACCAGCATGATGGTTAAGTATGGTCAAGTAACCACCTTCACCGACAGTGTGGAGAGGCCTACATCCAGCACCTCTGATAGCACGTGCACACGTACGTACAAAGGTGTTTTTGTTTTATTTTCTCGTGTTACACTTGGAAAATTGCTTTTTCGCTGAACTTTTTGAAACCCAAGTCTCCCTTAAGAAAGAGACTCCAGGCTCTGTGGGCTCTCACCTGGTTATAAAGATCATCTGGGTTCAACTATGTCCTCTAATTAGGTATGTAGCAATGGCTCCCACCATCCCCGCCCCCAGCAATACAATAAATTGTTTCGGTTCAGGCCCTCATTTTAATTCACTTTTGTTCGTCCGACCTTCCCTGCCTTGTTTGTTCCATGCCCTCATTGCGCGGCGTCTCGACGGAGTTTCCTTCGCTCCATTAGCCCAAATGTATCGTTAGCGTTTAATTTGCACGCGATTTGCGTAAATTGTAATTGGTGCATTCTGACGCGCGCGATGTGATGCGCGCGTATTACGGGCGTGCGAATACATTGCTGGCCGACGCATCACTCCGCTGTTGCTTGCCTGCGTCCCAAGCACGGGTTTCTTTAAAGTGTCCCCGCGTCCCCGTGTGGTTCCCCACCTCCACCCCCCGTGCTTCTGGTAGATACACGGCGTTCCACCGGATGAGGGGGTCAATGAGGACGATGAGGGGGGCCCTGGGGAGCCTCCGGGCGTTGGTGGGGGGCCCGGTCGGGGACTGGGTGGCGCTCCGCCTCCCCAAACCTCGTGGGAGCCCCAGGTGGGTGCCGGAAAATTTTTTACGTGACTTTTTTGTTGTCGCGTCGCCGTCAGGGTGAAACGGTCGGGACAAATGAGGTCGACAGATGACAGGAGACGAGAGAAGATCGAGCACAGTGGGAAGAGCAGAGCGGGGCAGTACAAGCGAGAGGCACAGCGCAGATGCGGCAGTACGAACGAGAGACAACAAAACGGGAGGCGGGTCGATAAGATGGACGGTGCAAACGAGTCGGCTGCAAACACGACGAGACAGAACAAATGAGACTGGGAAGTGTCAATCGTGCTGATCAAACAAGGACCGTCGAGGCAGTCTGGACCAAGGAGTCGAAATGATAGCTGGAAACGAGGCAAGGTGGAATCCTTTGTGGAATCCAATCGTGACCCTGAATTTGGACAATTTAGCGATTCGCGTGGCTCGGTGGCATCCGTTGCATTACGTCTGCCCAGCGACGGCACCGGCGCAAAGCTCGCCGTCGCTCGCTCGGAGTTTGATAAGTAACGAGAAGCATTACCACATCATGAAAGTAAGGCGTGTTACGTGTGTACGTGTTTAAGGGCACTGCGTGCGGGGAGGAAACCGGAGTGGCTGGAGGAAACTCACAAATCCAAATTGAAAACATTCAGTCATCCACACGAACACGTTAGCAACCTACTTGCCGCCGTACCTTGAGTTTTGTTTGCAATGAAGAAAGAGCCATCGCCCAAAACGTGTCCCCTATTATATATTTTTATCACGTTGAGGCGGCAGAGTGTGTCCGGTTTGTCGTCAGTCCTGCTGCACCACTGTGCCGCCGCAGGCAGAGGGGCGGACCTCGCACACCCGTGGTCGTGACCTCTCACGCCCGTGGTCGTGACCTCTCACCCGGCTGCCACGGGGTCGCGGGCGAGCGCTGCTACGCCCGCTGGCCAATTCCCTAGTGCGGTGTCGCCGTGAGTGAGGCGGCAGGCGGGGGCCTCGGTTGGCTGTGCCCGCGACGTGACGTCGCGCAGTTAGGAACAGGAGAGAGTTGGGGGTGGAGCTCGGAGCACCGAGCCGGCGCTGCTGAGATCCTGGTTTAAAATCCGAGGTTCAACCGCCCATAATTAAATTGCTGTCTCAAGTGGAGCGAGCGAGTGGATGGTCTCAGCCCAGTCACCAAATACTACATGAAATAATATGATTGTTAAAAAAATGGTTCGATTTCCACGTCACACAAGCATTGCTCTGGAGCACGGGGTTGTGGAAAGTGCTCCCGTCAGGATAAATAATGTAGCTTGAAGGGATGTAGTTATGTGATGTCACACTCCACGGGTCGCGATTCACTGCTGTGCGAGAGTTTCGAACAGATACTTTGTCTCCTGACATGATGCTGATAGTACAAGTGAAATAAAATTGGGTAAAAACAGAGACACATATTACATATCCGCAGGCCACACGCCCAGGAAAAGGCAGCCGCAGTTTTCTTTTCTTTTTTTCTTTCCATTTCATGGGTCGGCGGTAAAGCATCCACAAATGACTTGTAAAAAAAAAAGTTTGGCGACGTTGGCGGTGGCGACGGCGGCAACGGAGCCAGGACTTGGGGGACGCTTCCCCGCGCGTAATTCATCGTCCAGAAACTTGGGGAAGTGCGCGGCCGTCACGGTTCAGGCGCTTGCCGAGAAATACGACCGCAATGGCAGTCGCTCGCCGCCGTTAAATACCCAGCGAACTCCTGGGGGCTTCACATGGGCGTTAACCCTTGCGCAGGCGCTGGACTGCAGTGACTGCCAACTATTAATAAATCTCGTATGGAGAGGGAGAGTGTGTTTGTATGATATAGTACCGAAAGTCGATCTGCCCTTGTAAATATTGACATTTGACAGAGACAGAAGAAGGACCAAAATAATGAATTAATTACATGGAAAGACTCGCAAACGGATTAACTCCCGGAGGGGGTCGCGGGGGTCTCGGCTGCCATTGCTGACGTGCCAAACTTCCGTGACGTGGATGAAAACGGCCTCCCTCAAACTGTGAATGAATCTCAAACTGATGAGAGAGAGTGAGAGAGACCGCTCTAAGGTGGCCCCACGTGAACGACTTTGGATTGGGACATGGAGATGCGCCGCGATGGAGGTGTGCCCTCTCGCGCGGAATCACAACGTGGGTGACGCCGTGACAGCCCGGTTGCCTGGGGGCGGGGGGGGGGCTTAACGCCGTGTCGGTCGGGGGGCGCAGAGCCGGCACCGGCGATAATCTTTGGTTTGAATCCGAGGTGGCCGCCCCCGCGACTGCTCCGGGGTTCCCAGTGGAGCGGATTGATGGCCTCGGCCTGGTCGGCGAGGACCGAAGGGGGAAGGAAAATCGCTACGAAGAATCTTTTGTCTTTCGGTTTGGCTGAATCCAGCCGTGCGGATGATGAACGTGGGAGAACCGGGGCTGAGACGGGAGAGGCAGGCCTGGAGAGAGGTGATGATGATGATGACGCTACGCCCGTCACATCGGGTGTTTGCGGCCCTGCCGCCGTGCGGCGGCTCCGGAGAGTTTCCGGGTTGTCGCCGCGTGTTGTCCGGCTCGATGTCCGACGTTTCGCTGAGGCCCGGTCAGCCAGCACGCGAAGTGAATCGTCGTACATTGTAGTGGACAGCACGCGGCAATTACTCCGAAACCACATCGGATGGATAGCAAGAGGCGGCTCGAAGAGTGAACCAGAATTTGCAGGGCTCTCGAGTGGACGTGGAGACGGCCCAGGAAAGGAGTGAGTGGAGAACAAGGGTCAGCTTGGTAGACTCCACATGAAGCGGTAAGTGCCCAGAAGAAGGAGATAGTGCTGAAATGATTCAGACATTTTTCATAATTGTCAATGAAATTAATTGAATGTTGAATAAAATATTTTCTTTTTTTATAATCGATTAAAATGGCAGATGCCAGGCATTCGGCTTCCAAGACGGCGGCGCACACGCCCAGCGTGATGTGGCCATCGGCAGCGATGACGACGATAACCTCATCAATACAGTGGTCCTGCCATGCGAACGTGGAATTTGCATCCACTGCTTCAAATGCCGCCGTACCAACAACGAAGAAAGCCACCACCCAGAATTTAGGATCACTGGAAAGCCTGGTTTGTTCTTTTTGCAAATACGCGCCCACGCATATTTCACCGCGGCACATGCTCTCCAGCAAATATTATGCGCACGCTTCTGTACGGTCCGTGTGTGTGTGTGAAATTCCGGAGAAGGTTCCACCCTCATTACATTAAAGCCCCCTCTGTAAGCGAGGGGAAGGGCGAGTGCCTGCTGGGAAGAAGGAGGAGAATAAATAGTTGTTGTGCCGCAGTTTGAAGCACAGAGTGAGTGTGGGGGGTAGGGGGGGTGGTGGCGTAAGGGGGGCGAGGGTAACGAGTGGCAAGCTCGGGGGCAGCAATGAAACGCTAAGCGCAACAAACACTTTACGACATCGCGATGACGTCGCAGCCACGCATTAGCACTTTACGTGCCGTTTTTTTTTCACGCGAGAGGCTGTTGTGTGCAAGCGCACAGCATTGCACGACTGGCAGCGCAGAGCAGGGATGTATAATTTATGCCGAATGTATTCTGAGTGATCTCCGAGCACATGTTGTGTGCGTGGCCACGAGGGGCTAATGGGCCTGCGAGATCTTCAAAGTCCGTTTCGTCGTCGTGTTTGACTGCAGGAATGAGGCGTCGTTCTGTTTAATTTACATGTAAACGTTTCGTGAACCACCCCGCTGATTTTGTTCCGACAACGGAGGTTGCGCTTTTGTAATGATGCCCACGGTTACGCCGTGTGGTCCAGGAGCTCGTCCATTTCTCAGACCGTGAAGGGCAGAGTCGGGTCGGAGTCATTAAGAGTCAGAATAGTGACTTCCTGCTGAAATCCATAATCGGGGCATTGCTTGTCTGCTGTTTGCAGCCCTGAGCCAGGAGCGGAAATTCCACATTCCCATGGCAGGGGCGAGTCTAAACCAGATGGGCAACCACTTGACTTTCCCAAAAAAAGGTCGTCACTTTTTCTACCCCGATTGGATAATGGGCTGAGGCAACCCCCAACCAGGATTTGAACTCACAGCAGTCTGATTGCAAGCCCATCGCTCTGCCACTGAGATGCCTGGCCGGATAAAGGCAGAGTTTGCTTCAATAATTGATACGCTAAGAGTAATGGCCCAAAACACTGCCACTGTTTTCCATGTATGTATGTATGTTGAACTTCTTTCACACCGTACGTCGCCAAACATGCTAATCGGAGGTGCAGGGAAGGACAACAAGATGCAGTTTTTCGAAATGTTAACCAGCATGTGATATCGGGGTATGAGTCATGGTATACACCCTTACAGTAAAATAAATCTGCCAACGCAACAAAAACTATTTATGTCGGCAGACCAACATACATTGTGCAGAGAATATGACACCCAAAAGACAGCAGTTGTGTAACACACGATTCGTAACTAAAGATCGTGGCTTCAGAAGTAACATAACGCTCGGTTCGTTAAGTTTTTTATTTTACAGAACATTTTAGTCCCCACCCCCCCCCCCCTTGCGTAGACTGTTGTTGTTGTTGCCGCCTTGTGCCAGACACAGTGCGTTAGCGCGCGTGCGGTCGTTTTGAACGTTGGCACACACCCCACGGTGTGACCTCGAGGGTTTAAAAAAAAAAAAACATTTGCCTGCGAACTCCGGCCACCTGAGCGCCATGCTGTCCACACGAGCGTCATTTCATACGGCAGCGCCGCCCGCGAAGGAGAATGTCTCTTGTGAAATTCCGTCGCGTGCGTGCGTTTACACGAACGCAGCTCGTTGCCCAGGGTAACTTGTTTGCTGTAAGCAGAGTGCTGTTTGTTCATAGCTGGGAAAAAGTGAAAGCCAAGTAGAGATATTGCTATGTATTTGTACACTCATGAGTGATTGGGCTTAGACTGATAGTTCTGTTTGGTGCCCAAGGTAATCATTCATTTGTGTGCCAACCGTGCTACTTGGTGCCACTTGACGGAGCTGACATGTTGGCTGTGCCGTGCCCTCCCTCCCTACCACCACCCCTTTCCCTTGCGTGGGTGCAGTTCAAAGGTCGTGCCAACCTGCACGTTTTCGAAGATTGGTGTGGCTCGTCCGTGGGACAGCTTAGGAAGAACATCCACTTCCCCATTTTCCCGCACGTAAGTCGGTGTGTGGGGCGGCTGGCCGGTGTCGCCAGCGCCAGGCGCAACAGGCAGGGGAAACACGGGAAACCCAAACAGAATTATCTCTGCGTTGCCGCTGCTGCTGCTGTTGTATTATATATCCCCACAGATAGCGAGGTGTTTGACATGGTGTGGATGACACACGGATTGTGTTTCCACATCAGCCAATCGAACAGATACTGCACATTCTGCATTTATTGAATAAATGAATAGGCCATGCTCTGATTATTTACTTATATATTTATAGTCAATCGTGCAAAGTCCATCTCAAGATTGCCGGACAATTCGTAACGCACACAGTTTTAAGCACGGAGGCGCAGCAAATCACAGACAACCAGGAAAGCGGACAAAACCCATGCTATCAACAGTTACCCAAGCTCTCTGTGGTCCTATATTGGGAGCTTTGTCCAACTCCATTCATGAAAGCATGGGTGAGGAAACCGGAGTACCTGGAAAAAAGCCACATCTGCAGGGATGGTAACACTCAACGTCCGTAAAAAATGGAAATTAATCTGCTTGCTGTACTGCCATCATAACTTGACAAGCGAGGTAATGGCGACCTCTACCCCTTCTTTTGCACCGTACTTAGCCAAACGTGGTAATCGTAGGTGGAGAGAAAAACCGGAGGACCCGGAGAAAAATCCACGCGACCACGGGGCGAGAGACACACAAACTCCAAATACACAGCAGGCGTCAGGGTCGGGATCGAACCCACGAACTCCTTCATCATACCAGGCGAGGGAGTCAACATCTCGCCCACGGGTTCGGAGGTGGTTTCACAAATCCTGTGACCCAGTGATCCTCGCCTCCACGTGCTGGGTTTAGAGGCCCCCTGCTCCACGAATAGTGATTTGCACCTCGCGCCCCTCCCCGCCACATCATCCACGTACTGCCCACCCTCGTCATTCAACGAGTTACTGGAAAAATGTGTATCGAGATTAAATTCAAGAATCATTCGGTTCACGTTGTGTTTAAGGCGATTCAAGACTAATTTCAATAGATTCAAAAATCTATTGAAATCAAGAAAAAAACGTGGTTTTACTTGGTGCGGAATTTAGCGCCTCTAGTGCCTGCGGGGGTCACGTGACAAACCATTGCATAAGATACACATATGAACAGAAAATCATCCATATTTGCTTGACGAGTGCATGGTACAACTTGTAAATAAATTTTTCATCGACAAATCTAGAAACCACATGACCACCGTTCATTGCGCTGCTCGCAAGCGAGGTGGTCAGACCGGTAAACCTGGAGAGTTGGATTGCATAATAACCTCAAATGCGAGATACAAGCATCGCGTCTGTTGGATTTTTTGACATTCCTCATCGACACCAGTGTAGCTGTCAACCGCATCAGAACATGGTCAGCAGGCTGATGCGCAGTTGTGGCCACGCAACGCAAACTCTAGACCACGGAGTAAACCCACGGTCGTCTGCGCCCCTTCAACGAAGGAGGAATAGCAAAACTACACCGACTCTCTCCTGAAGCCCTCTCGTGGCAAGCAGACCTTGACATTGGAATTCAGCTCCTGAACATCTTGCCATCACAGGCAAGGATAAAATTGCTCGCACGCTACCTCGCCCAGCCAGTTGTGTCTACAGACAATTTTAGCTCCGTTGCCTCCGGCCAATTCTGTGGGATACCGGCAATTAAACTTCGCGTAGAGCATAAGTCGCCTTGATTTATATGACGTATACTGCCTTCTGGCAATTTCATCCGAGGAAGTCTTGTCAGCCCATCATATAGGGCGTAGCGTTTAAAAGTGATGGCTTTTTAAGTTGTCACCATTCCGGCTCATTACCCCGTGCCGCCACGGTAAACGTTGAGCTCGCCGAGCTTATGCCCGCTCGGGATGGACTGATGCGTCTGTCCATCGATCAGTATCGATTATCGAGCTCGTGATGCGCGCCTGGGGATCACGCGCGTATGCAGTCCGTTGTCGTAGATCCATGTGTACGTTTCTCAATCGCGCGTATGTATTACCTCCACCCCTTGGTGAGGAATACATGCGTGGGTCAGAGAGCGCACGCGAGGTATCGACGGCGTATTGACGGTTTAGGCAAAAGTAAGAAGTAAGTGCTCTTGGGCGGGGCGCGTCGATGGAAAGGGGGGGGGAGCGATGGCCGGCTGTTGAGACTGACAACCGGCGTGGAGGAGCGGGGGGGCACGCGCCCGGGAGGACGTCCCAAGCGGAGGGTGGTGCAGCTATTCATATTGTCTGGAGCGCGCGGGGGAGCCTAGATAAATCGTTGTGTCATGAAACAATGAGAGACGCCGACTGCTTTGGTGGGGGGGGCGGAGACTCATCTAGCAGTGGATAGATGATAGCCGACGATGGTGATGATGTTTTTGGTTGTAACCAGTCGGCATGACCCCCACCCCGACACCCACAGGAGGTGCTATCACCTCCCACAGTGGAACAACAATGAATTAAAAACATAAGTTCTTACATTTTATCGGGAGTCGTGACAATTCATCAATTTGCCAGCGGGGTGAATAGTTCACTCCCAAGTGTCGGATGACATTAATTGCTTACTTACCTCTCAAACTGTTTCAACTTAATTCAGCAATGGGTTCTTTAATGGGTTGCTCTTTCATGGCCATGTCTCTATCTTTAGACACTTAATATCCTCCTTTTCCCGCAGTTCATTATGTCAAATTTATCAGTGAGCACACTCAAAAAAAATCTCCCACCTTTTATATTTATTGCACCCAGTCTTTTTTTTCATTTTTTTTCATTTTTGCTTTATTTTTCTGCATGTTATTTTTTGTGTTTTTTGTCGTAATTTTGTGGGGGGAGGGTGGTCATGAAACGTAATGTTCCACTTACCTAGCAGTCTTATTACCTAGCAGTCTTATTACCTAGCAGTCACACCTCGCTGTCACACATAGCAGTCACTGCTCAGCAGTTTTTGACACTTCAGTGAAAATATAGCAGGTTTGAAAACTATGCGTGCAGGATATTTATTTATTTATTGCAAAGTGGTAATTTAAAGAGAGAAAAAAAGTTAACTTTTCGGTTGACATGCCATCATTCCTTCTAATATCCACCACGGACACTGGGAGCATTCAGAGGAATGGGTAATACGATTACGGAGCGCGAGGCCTTTATTGATTCCTCTTCGTATAAGCTAGAAACACAACGATTTCCCACACTGGCGATTCGATACATTGTCATGCTTAGGGGGTGACAATTCCATTCACCGTTCAATTCTTTTTCATCTCGATTTGGCCATCTCATTTTTATCATTTCCTGGTTTGTCCTCTCTCGTTTGTAATGTTTTCTTCTCTCTGTTAGCGCAAGTCACACACGTCGGCGTATCCCTCGCAATGAATTAGCTCAGATCCGAAAATAACAACCGGTTCTAAACGCGCACTATTCGACGCACACATTTACCACGCGGTAATCCATCAACACGATCGATCTGCGCGTCGTTAGCATACCCCGGCAAAGGGCGCCCCACCAGCCGTTTTGAGTGACGGTTTGCCGAAAAGAACGCAGCCGGTGCCTTTGCCACACAGATCAAAAACTGCGATTGGCCGCCGCTCGTTCGCCGGCTCCCCCACCACTCGGCGCACTCAAATTAATGGCCGACCATGCTGGACATCTGCTTAGCTGCTCTGTTACCGCTTCACAAAAAATGCCTTTTCAGTCCGACCGATGCGCTCCCATTTAGCCCCGTAGCGATAGCTGGATCCACCTCTATAAATCCGTCGGTAGAATAAGCGGAATTTTTTTGCAATTATCAGTAATAATGTAACCTTAAATACTAACGGTTCTGAATACCCCCTCCGCTGTGGAAGGCGCGGTCGGGAATTATCTGCGGTGCCGGTGCCGTGAGTCCATCTTGCAGTTTCAGGAACCCGCGCGGTAGACCTGGGCACAAATCCAGGTTTCAGCCACCCGCGATCGAAACTGGGCTCTCGGGCGTGGGCGGGCGGAGGAGTCGTCTCAGCCCTTTCACCGATGTCCTGCACAAAAATAACGCGTAAACATTAAATAGCGTTCCGAACATTCGGCTAAATTCTAGCTCTTAAGAATAAAAAAGAAATATTGCTTTGACTGTTGGTGCATTGAGAATTACCCTCGGTGGAAGAGTGGGTGGGAGAGTGCTTTGCCCCTACTCTGTGGACTAGAAGCCACTTAAAGGGCTCTCTTTACCACCAAGGGCTACAACTGCTCTGCGAGAGATCCTCGTGGACGCTTCATCTCACGACGAGATGGCAAATGGCACTTTTCGGGATAAAATATGGAAAAATACAATCATTTTTATTTTATTTATTGAAGGAAATTGCACGGTATTCGCATCTGGCACGGCCATACTGGGCCCTCCCTTCCTTCCCCAGCCACCGAGGCCACGGAGCGGCGGTGGCGGGCACGCAATTATTTCAGCCGCCGAAATTGAAACAAATCTCCACTCTGTTTCGGCACTTCCCCTCTCGCAAGCGGCGCTTAAGGAACGGCGAGAGGCCACATCAATTTAAACGCGCCTTCCCTCCACCCCCCCCCCCCGGCTCGTGAACAAATGTAATTTCCTGTCGTACAAATTGCCGAGAAATATCGCCCCGCCTAGCCCCCACCCCCCCCCACCCCCACAACACGCTTGCGGGGATGCGTCGTGCGCTATTTCCTCCACGCGCGAAACCGAGCGGGCCCCATAAAACACCCGCGCGCGGGTCAGCCTCTTACCAGCACCGCGCACACACCTAGCCGGGCAGAAAATTGTGGCCCAATTAGCAGCTGGGGATGCGCGCCGTCCTATTATCGTTTTTACGTTGCGCCAGCGTGGAACGCGGCGCGGAGGTGAATGTTCCGTGTCGTGCCGGTTAACGGCCGCGGCTGGAAATTGCACCGGTCGGCGCGTCACGGCTCGTGCCAATGTTCTCGCTAAATTATAAGAGGCGTTGATAACAACAAAGGAGCGGCTTTACCCGTACAAAATTGGCAACGCAGGTTCGTTGTTGAATGGTGGGGTCTGTTCATTAAAATGTAAATGTGATCTTTTTTTTTCATGTGTTTACAAGTTCGTCTTGGGCACACTTGTACATGTCACAGTCATTTTGCAATCGGCAGCTCTTGCGTTAAATAAAAGTGTTTGTATGTTGATTTTTTCCAGTGGGTCCTGTGCCCACCCAGTGAATCCATTCAATCTTGGGCCAATAAAATATAAACTACTTGGTGGTAAATAAGCCGCGATCATGGATTTCTTAGACCATTGCACACTCAGGTTAAAGAAGTCATTCAAACTGTTAAGACAAGTAAGCAAGCTTGGACAGAGTGGCGACATAAATCTTTTACATCATTCGAGTGCGTCTCTGTACATCAGCTGGCCAACTTTGTCTTCCCGGTGCTTACATTTACGCGGACATACGAACACTGCACCAAGCTGTCATTTGAATGACGAGTCGATTTGTCAGCGCACGGATTGATCATGAACGTCGAATTAAATAAATAGAGATTCAACTTTTTTTTTCGCGGTGTACAAGCTGTGTTTTGTCGTGCTGTGCTTTTGCAGAGTCGAACGTTTGTAGGCAAGCTCGCGCTGACGCCAAAGTGGAAGAACTACGGCCTCAGAATATTTGGCTACCTGCACCCGTCCACCGACGGTACGTGTTTTTTTTATTTTTTACCGCCCAGTGCATCCCCGTGGTGTGCCGTGCCGCTGCCAAGATCGCGTGCATTTGCTGCTTCGTTAAAGATTTTTTCCAAATGCACTGGCCGAGAGTCGTGCGTGTTAATCTAACGAGAAGTACGGGAGACAACTCCTCGTCATCTCCCATTCGTGGCCTCGCGCCGTCTGTACCCATAAATGCACGAGCCTCAGTGTGGTCCAGTGGGTGTGCACGTGTACCACCACCACTGTCGTCATCACGACCGTCGTCATCACGACCGTCGTCATCATCACGGTCAGCCACAATCAACCTTCCTGCTGGGTGAAAGCGTCTCAAAGCTATCGTCGTTCCTCGCGCTCCAAACGATGCAATAATCCACCCCGCACCTGCGCACGAGCCGATTTAATCGCTTTGTCTCGTCGGAGGACGACCTCACGGACGCTTTCCATCCCTTGGCCGGCGCTCCATCATAATGCTATAATGCTTGTCCATTGATGGTCATCTCTGGTGGCGTGTCCTGCCAAAACCCACTTAACTTTTCTTACCAGTAAAAATGTTGCGTTTTACCTGCATGTGTTCTCTCATCTTCATCTTCCTCTCTCTGTCTCGATTTGTAAATCCGGGCAAGCATCTGTGCACCTTTCGATTTTTTTGTTTGCTTCAATTCCCTTGCTAACTTCCCTGTTGGTGATTCATATACCACAGTGGTTATTGCGCACTGATTAAAAACCTTCTGCATACTTACGCGGCTGTGTAATATTTAACTTGTACACAGAGGTCATTCGTATTATTTCCACCGCGATAAAGCATGGGAAATCCCTTAGGCCATTTTCAGAGTCCATAATCCCGCCTGTTCTCGACATCTTGTCAGTGGTTTGGCCTTTTCTGTGTTAAATGTTTGCATTAAAACCGACGGGGGGAGGCTCTTGCCTCGTAACGTTAACTATTGTCCTCGCCTCCATGTGCTTTTTTTTCCGATCAAATATGTCTGAACAAGTAATTTATTCATAAACCACAATCCGTTTACACGCCGCCTTTTTGCCCAGGTAGGCAAATTCTGGACCCGTCTCGACTTTCTAGCGTCATTCGTCAAATGATGAGGCACAGAAAGTTGAAACCGGTCTGCACTTTGCCTGCCTAAGCAACTACTGTCGAATATCATTGGTCCTGGAGACCCCCCCCCCCCCCCCCAATCGGCCGATGAAGCCGTGCAATATTTTCTCTTTCATACGATGAACCCAGTCACCCCGCCCCCCCCCCCCACCGTCTCTTTATCCGTCGTCTTTTATTTATTCTCCACAATGCACCGCAGCGTCGCGCACGCTTAGTGTCGGATGTGCATCGAGCAGCTCATCACGCTGACCCCACCCCCTCCCCACAAATTGTGCCGTTGCGTTTACACGTTCCCGGCAAGGCATAGGGAAGGAAGTCGTGGGTTCGATCCCAACCCTGACGCCTGTGTATTTGGAGTTTGCGTGTCTCTCTCTCTCTCCCCGTAGTTGCGTGGATTTCTCTCCGGTTCCTCCAGTTTTTCCGTGCACATTTAGAATCAACAACGCACGTTTAGAGTATTTGGCTGCTGTAAATTTCCACGTTATAAGCCACTTTCTTGAGCTATCATTTGTGGCCAGGTAGCTTCTGAAAAAGAGCTATATAGCTCAGTGGGCCTTACCTGGTCAAATAAAAATTGTTTTAGTTCATAGTTTAAGGTTAGCGTGGCGCTTGCATTTGCTGTCATGTTGGAAAAGGCAGTGCAGTCGGGGGGAGGTGGGGCAACAGAAAAACAAAGAATAAAAATCATGTGCGCATGGATTCTGTGGCGCTCTCCAACGCGCACCTATACTCGGAATTATTTAACGGTGATGTTAACGACGCGTTTGAAGGAGCACAACGAGGCATCGTCTCTGGACGACGCGTGAAGTGCGACACGGCCCCGTCGTGAGGTTTCACACCGTCGCGTCTGATGATGGCATCACCCCCTTGGCCGCCGAAGGATAACCCTTTTTTAGCGCTGGTTTTTATCACCAAATTTTGGACAACGCCGTTTTTTTTCTTGGGTTAAGTCCCCCATAGCAATGCGGCCTCCAGGAGACAAACGGACAATGGCGAACGCATTCACACGTTCACGCATTCAACCCCGGTTCGAAAGTTTGCGAGCGAGTTTTGGCGAAGAGCTGGTTAACAACTCGGGCGTTGCACGTGCGCAGACACGGTGGCGGGATAATGTAGTGGCGCACACGCGCGTACACACGCGCACGCTCGCGCTGACACATAGTGTTGTAATCTAAGGAGGCACTGCAGTTGATTTTTAAATGGGTGTTTGAGTTTCATGCATTTTTCATGTAGAGATACATTTCACCGCACGCTTAGCGGCATTTTAATGACTATGCCTCTGGTTTATTTGTGTCGGCTGCTGTTGGAGGGAAAAAAAAAATCATGTAATGGCCGCGTTACATCTCTCTTTCCCATTCATTATCGTTATCAACGTAAAATAGCCCCGAGGGAAGGTGCGGGATTTTTGGAAGTCAACAGGGTGTTTACAAAGTTGCTCCCTTATAAATAGAACCTCCGCAAAGATGCCAATGTTCGTGTTCATTCAAACTTGTCAACTGCAAGGAAGAACGTATGGTGGCGGCAACCGGATACGGTCGCTCGTTGGGAAGTGGTTGAATACGAACGCTGCCCCGACGCTCTCAGCGCTCGCTCGCTCGCATCTCCCGATTTGTGTTTTGGCGACGCTGCTCGGCAAATTACGATGCACGCGCGCGCTGGTGCGCCATGCATCACGCGGACAAACCTATTGCGTTGCCAGCAGCACAGCGTGAGCGGAGGCTGCGCTCAGAATCCATTCCCCCGTGGTGAGGAGTCCGCTGCGGGTATTCCACACTGTAACATTCGAAGTGTGTGCCCATTGTCTCCTCCGGAGGTCAACTGGTGCTGACTTTGAACACGTGTGTGTGTGTGTGTCTGTGTCTCTGCGCATGTGTTGTGTTTGTGTGCTAGCTGTGTGTTTGTATGCGTGTCCGTGTTGTAATTGCGTGTGTTTTCTGTTTGCGTGTGTGTGTGTATTTTTGCATGCCAATTTGTGTGTTTGCATGTGTTCGTATATGCATGTGTGTTTGTTCTCGTTTGCATGTGTTTTTGTACGTGCGTTTCTTATGTGTGTTTGTATGCGTGTGTGTGTATATGTGTTCATGCGTGTGTCCGGGCTGTGTGCTTGCGTGTGTGCACGTGTGCAGGTGAGTTTCTTTTCACGATCGCATCCGACGACAACTCCGAGTTTTGGCTCAGCCCCGATGAAAAGCCTGCCAACCTGGCGCTGATGGCGTACGTGGGCAAGGTGCGCTATTTCCAGCTCTTCTCCGCGTTTTTTTACTTTGTTGACAACGCGATGCCGCGTCCGCCACCACACGGCCCCACTGCGTCTTCGCGCGCAGTCCAAACACGTGCTTTA
>CM025654.2:10670728-10687391 GCA_014621495.2 Entosphenus tridentatus | reverse complement strand
TTCTCCTCTCGGTCCGCTCTGTTCAAACCTCTTCACACGCTCACCACACGAAACTGAGTTTGAATTCTATAAACTGTTTTTCTTTACCAGGTAAGGCCCACTGAGCTATACATCTCTTTTTCCGAAGCGACTTGGCCACAAATGATCGCTCAACGAGAAGTGGCTTATCATGTGGATATTTACAGCAGCCAAATACTCTAAATGCATGTCGATTCTAAATGTGAAGGGAAAAGCCGGAGAATAATATATGCGACCACAGGGAGAAAGAGAGGCGTACATTCCAGATGTACAGGCGTCATGGTCGGGATTGAACCCACGACCTCCGGCATATCGGGCGAGGTAGTCAACATTTTGCCAGAACCTTGGCCACCCATTAAAGGTCATCCATGAAAAGGCAAAATCGTCGCAACGATCTTTGGAGAGCTCTTCGTGCAGCACGACCGCTCCATTAGGGCTGCCCTCGACTTTATTTGCCAGGACACCGTGTGATCCTTTGGGAGGGGTTGGGGGAGCGGAGGGATGCGACCCGCGGCGTGGGTGGTTAATTTGCGTGCGGGGCTCACTCCCATCGACAACGGGAAAAGTGTCGCACGGCGCCGCCGCCGCCGCGCTCGCTCCCTCTCTCCTCCTCCTGCTCTCATTGTACCCAGCGTCCCTGCACTGCAGCAACTCGTTTGTTGACGTGGGAGTAATGGGGGGGAGGGGAGGGAGGAGGCCTATTGCCATGGAGACCTGCATCTGTTTTACAGTCGCTTTGTGTCTCTAGCCTTCAAGAGTTTCCAGTCGACTTGTAAAAAAAATCAAAACTGAAAGCGAAAATCCTTTCGCGGGGGGGGGGGGTGTGGGGTGTGTTGCAGGGGTGTGGGGGCACGTGGCAGGAGAGATGGGAGGATGCTGCTTGCTCCGCTGTCGCACTCTCTTCAGGAAACCACAAAACTCCTTTCGCTTTGCGTGGAGAAGCGACGGTGGCGGAATCCCCGAGTGAACAATGCACGCGCGATTCCGACAGCCGGATCGGTTTCACGCGCACGTGGCGCGGGGGCCACGTTTGTCGACGAGCACCTCCCGCGCGATACGGGTCGGGTCGTGGGGGTGGTTTGACCGTACTTCACCACGCCGGTCCATGCGGCTTCGCTTGGTGAGGACAGAGATTATTGACGAGGGAGCATAGAAGTGCAGTGCAAACATTGATTCGTCTGCACTGCCTTCTCTGCTGGCCATAACATAACGCAGCCCCGCGGCCACATGTGACGAGCTGACCCGCGTGGCGGTCACCCGTCCAGGCACTAAGCAGGCTCGGCCTGCTTTGGGCGTCGGCGATGTCGCAATGTGCTGGCCAGCTGGCCCAGCCATAGAGCGATGGGACGGTCCTCCGGTTAAAATCCTGTTCGGGGACTTTTCTTCTTCGTCGTCGTCGTCGTCGTCGTCGTCATCATCTCTGCACAGGCCACCGCTTCTGGGCTTGGCATTGCCAAATCTTGAGGAGCAGTGACATTGTCGTGCTGCAGGGCCTCTCAGGAGTTGGTATCACATGGTTTGCCTTTCCTGACGAGCACATTGGTCGGTTGTGTAGAAGCCGCCCCCCCCCCCCCACGATTTCATGAGAGAGTTGCATCTGCTGAGAGCCACTCTCGGCCATGTGAGCTATTTGGAATTGGGAGCCAGATGCGAGCTCCTTTACTGAGGATTGACTCAGCCCATCATCCCCCTCTCTGGGGTTGGTAAAATAGATACCAGTTTTGTGGGAAAGTCAGCAGTGGTTGTCCTCTCTCCAACACACCGGTGTGCTGTACCAGTAACGAATTGGCACGTTCTGTTTACGTGACAAACCTTACTAATTGGCATTGATGGGTGGTGGCGGGTTTAACGATACTTTTATATTTTCGCGATCCAACCCAAAAAAACACTTTGAAGGGGTTGTCCTATTTGTAAACTTTTCCCCGCCAAAGAAACTTAGAATTTCCACCACGAGGCTTGGGGGCTGTATACATCGGCTGGGCACGTGATGCCTAAATACTCATTTGAGTGGGGGGAAATCGCCGACTTTTTTTTCTTTCACTTTGAATTTCATAATTGCAGACGCTTAAATAACACTCAGAAGGGGCGGCTATGCAGTCCCCAAGTGGTCACGTGACCAATTTCCCCCATGACCTTTCTCCCCCCCGCCGACCAGCGACACCGTGTAATCTCGACTTGAACGAGCGAGCCGCTTGCACGCTTCCTGCCGTGCGCGTTTGGCTCCCCATTATTCCCCGTCTAGGCCCGGGAGCGTGAGGGGTCGCCCATTTCATTGCGCGAGAGGCAATTTGAGAAAACACCCCCCCCCGCTGCCGCCTTTTTGTGAGGCCCTTTTGAGTCAACGGGGGGGAGGGGGGGGGGTGGTGACTTTAATCTATGGGCCGTGCTGAGGAGGCCCCGCGTGTGCATCGCGACGTAGCGCAGGCCTGAGCTGGCGAGCGACCCGATTGAGTTGCGTGCGGGGTGGGGGGGACGCGGCGCAAGGGGGGGGGGGGCGCCGCGCCCCGTTCGCGACATCTTGCAGCCCCCCAAAAAAAAAAAACGGCAGCCATCTCTCCCATCTGTTTTGACGCCTGAATCTCTCGCCCATCGGCCCAGTCGTATTTTTATCTGGCTACAGTTCACGAATGCCTCCCCCCCCCCCCCCCCCCCCCATTCAGACTGTAAATCCGCACCGTCAAAGATTATTGGCCAGGTTTAGACTTGTTTTATGGCCAGAGTGTATGTCGGCTCGCATGCCAGCATAGTACCGTCCGCTGATGATATCACTCGTATAGATCGTGTGGCCGCACTTGACATCGTGATCGTCGTCTTTAATCTCAGGTCCGTAAGATGTAGAAAGCTCAACAGTGGCCGTGCTATGCAGAGACAGATCCCTGCCAGAGGAATGTGGAATTTACACCATTTGCTCAGGAGTTGAGCCTGAGCCCCCTGCCGTGCTACAGTCAATGGGACGCTTTCACATTTATGTTGACTTACAGCACAGGAGGACCTTGTACTTTTATTTTTTAAATGCAAAACAAATATCCACATACTAAGCTATTAAGTAACCCTTCAATGAAGCCTTTGTAAAAGTGTGTGGTGTTTTTGCTGCGCAAAGTAATTCGGAACGAGGGCTCCTTCATATGAACTGAAAGCCCACATAGCTAGAAAGGTTTAACGGGCTCTTTATACCCTCGGTGATTTTTTTTTGTCAATGCCCTTGACAAGTATTATGAAGGACAATCATACAAATAAAACTTGCGAGCCATTGTCTTGAGAAATGCATCCACGCTATGATTCGTTCGAAGGTTAACACATAATCTATGCCGTGAGTTTGCTTGCTGGCTGCTGGCTGGGCTCCTCTGCGCACCCCACGCGGTGATGAGATGTGATCTTCCTCGCCGAGTATACAGGATAGCGGGGTTCGATCCCGACCCCGACACCTGGAAATGTGGAGTTTGCGTGTCTCTCTCCAACGTGGTCGCATGGATTTTTTTTCCGGGTCCTCCGGTTTTGCGCTCTGCATTTTGAAACATGCGCTTAGAGTGTTTTGATTTTTTCGCTGATATACATTTCCAAATGATGGCCCACTTTGTTGAGATATAATTTGTGGCCAGCTTGCTTTTGAAAAAAAGTTAATACCTCAGCGGGCTTTGCCTGGTAGGATGGGGATGATTGTGTGTTGTATTTGTTTGTGTTTGGGTGATTTGTTTACCTTTCTTGTACTTGGGATTCCTATTCCTATCGTGTTTTTGTATTGTTTGTTGCTGTAACGTTCCTACCCTGTGCCCCGACTGGACATCTGCGAAAAAGAGCTCATCGGATTCCTCCAGTATAAATACATTTTCTGATTCTGAGTAACCCCATTGTTAGTGGCTGCGGGGCCGTTTGCCACCGAAGCTAGCTGGGCAACTGGCTAAATAAGAATTGAATTTTTTTCCGTGTAAGAGAAACAAACGTTGAATTCAAACGGTGGAAGAAGTTTGGAAGACGTCATCGTAGATCGCGACACGGAAGAGGTTGGGGTAATAAATACAGAAGACTGACCACGGGGAATTTAATATTGCGCTAACTTTTCAATTTGTGCACCTAGTCGTTTAATTATTTTGACAGAATATTCTATACATCCTAGAGAATGTAAAATCAATCCTCACAATAGATATTATCTTGGCATTTTATTGTGAAATAAAAAAGCAGATTACTCTTAGTGCTCTGAGTACAGGAGGACTGAGAAGAGTGGAAATGACAGCCGACTCTTATTTTCCATTTCAATGGGATCTCTTCTCGTTTCAATAAATTGAAACAATTACCACATTTCGATTTAAAGCTTTCGTGACTGCAGGGATTCATCTTCTTGGTTCTTTCGGTACAGTCACGTAGAAGGGAAATTATAAAATAATATAAATAAAACATAATAAAATACAATTTCTCACGACGTTTCGGCCACAACGCAAGCAGCCATCCTCAGGTGAAGGTATTACTGCTAACCCTACCTCCTCCTTTTGTTGCTGCTAATCCTACATAATGCACGGGCATAATATGACTTTGAGACCCCCCCACCTCCTACGCATTCCACAAGTAGTGACTAATCCCATATCTGCATTTTCCATAAATATGCTAAATTCCTCTGTTTATATGCAAATTCCTTTGTCAAGGCGCCCTTCCTCCCCTAACCCAGCTTAAATATACGCTGCCAAGCTTGGTGGTGTTCATTCACACGCTGTCTTTCCGACAGACTTGTTCTTCACCTGAGGACGGCTGCTTGCGTTGTGGCCGAAACGTCGTGAGAATTGTATTTTATTATGTTTTATTTTTATTATTTTATTATTTCCCTTCTACGTGACTTTACCGAAAGAACCAAGAAGAAGACAATTACCACAGTTTGTAAATCTTCATATGGGTTGTTTGACCATACTTCACCACGTTGGTCTGTGCGGGTCAGTGGAACGAGGAGGGGGGGTGGTGCTCAGAACCGACTGCTTCAGATGCCGCTCGCCACTGACGTTAGACGTGGGCCACCGCGGGTTGGTTGGTTCTCAACCCGTCGTGCCAGCCGTTCCTCCGTAAACACTACGCCAGGGCAAGAGCCTGGCGTATGTTCGTGTGAAATTGGCCCGGTTAAGTAATTACTATCGTAAACTTTTCTGCCGCTAAGTGGAATATCATAAAAAATTATGTAATGGCCAGCTGGCTCTCTCCCGTGAATTATTATTTTTTCTTCATCCCTCACGCAGGTTAGCCAGTCGATGTCGATTTATTTGTTTCACTTTCCATCTTGGTGTGAAAACCAAATCATTCGTAGCGGAGCCATGTTGAGATCCCCGGAGCAGCTTGCCGCGTTATTGCAACGACGAGTGCCCTCCCATGTATATTTCGCCAGCGTTCAATTCCAGATTTCAGCACGCGCGCTGTGACTGCGTGCACTGGTGGCGGCGTTGCCCGTTATAGCAAACGAGGATTGTTCTTCATTAAAGGTGTAAAAATAATAATCTTAGAGCGAAGGGAAGCGTTGAGATGGGGAGACGGTGGTGCGATGGCGGTGGGGGTGGTGGCGTGAACGTGGAGTGACGTAGCTTTTATTTTTGGATGAGCTTGTTAAACACCACGATGAACGGTTGTGTGTTTCCGTACCGTTTCAGTCGGGCAAAGAGTGGACGGCCCCGGGAGAGTACACCAAGTTCAGGACCCAAGCATCGAGCCCCGTCAGGTGAAGCGATTCTTATTCGCGGCACGCACGCACGGACGGGTGAACGGTGTCGGGGTTGTGGGGTGGGTGGGGGGCAGTGGTGGTGGGTGGCGGCTCTCAAAAAACGATGGATAAAATAAACATCACCCCGCCACCGAAGCCGCCCACACTGGTCGCTTGCCCTTGGCTTGCCCGTCAGGGCTCCTCTGCAAACATCCCAGTGAGCATTGAGATAAACTTATTACACACACACGCGCCCGTTGCTATTTGTGTGCTCTCTCCCATGTGTGCTCTTTCTCTCTCTTAATACAGATAAAGCCGGTCGTGTTTCGGAGCTCTCGCGCGCCCCGTGGTTTTGGGGGAGACGTTGGTGTGACTTCCGAAAGGCGACCGTTCATTTTGTTTTTACGCCTCGGCTCTATCTAAGCGGGCAGCCGGCTGCTTGTGGTCTTAGAGGTTTTTCACCGCTGACTTGTGTTCGGAAAGAGCATCTTTCAGCCTTTGCTTTAAAGGATAATGTGCCTCGTGATATTCAGAACCCTGTTCGGGCCCGATCTGCCCTCACTTAAAATAAACTATTTTAACTTTACCAGGTAAGGCCTACTGAGCTTTATTGCTCCTTTTAAGAAGCGACCTGGCCACAAATGATAGCTAAACAAAGTGGCTTATCACGTGGAAATATATAGCAGCCAAATGCTCTTAAAGGCATGTTTCTAAATGTGGAGAGAAAAACCGGAGGACCCAAAGAAAAATCCACGTGACCACGGGGAGAGAGACATGCATACTCAAAATATACAGTAGGCGTCAGGGTCAGGATCGAACCCATGACCTCCTGCATACCAGGCGAGGTAGATAACATCTCGCCACTGTGGCACATAGGCCTCTTTATTTTTAGTAAGGGTTCCAGCATCAGGATATTTGGGCAGTGACATTGATGAGCATACGGCTTCACGTGCCAGGAAACCAGAGTGTCCCGGAAAAAACCCACCACGGCACAGGAGAGGGAGGATGACGCTCGGCACACAACCGTCTCTTGGTCACACCTCCGTTCCCCCACGTACATCATCAGCTGGCAAACTGCGGCTCACACCATCCAAGCACTGAGCAGGCTCAAGTGTTGAGCAGCTTAGCTTCCGAGATCTGACAAGAACGGTAACTTTTGAGGTGGCTTGCTCGTGGGCTGCCTGCGTTGATCTTCTGATCGGTGCTGGCGAGCGGAAATCGCTTTGTTCGCCGCACTAGCCCCGAGTGCAACGGGTTGCGTGTAATTTGCATAAAATCGGAAGTGATTGATTGCCACGGGCTGAATTCCCACTTGTGCGTCGTGAGAGACATCAATTAAAATCGGGACATGGCTGGCATACCTCGAGTTTGCCGTTTCAGTCACGAGGGCAGGTGAGTTTGCGGCCGGACAAACCATGACCTCTGACCCGGACTAATCAAGATTTCCACTCTGTCATGAACTCGGTTGTCGTCTTTGTCTTTTGTTGCGGAATCTTTTCTCCCGAGTTGGGCGAATGGTATGAGAACAGCATATTACAACGAGACAGAGTTATTTTTGTGAGTATTCTTTGATGCCAGCCATCTGCCGATTATAATGATTCCTCAATAGAGAGAGGGCTGTTTTAGTCTGCCTAATTTAAATAAGGATCACACAACAAGTGCAACTCTTGCAGTCAGACATTTTGTTGTTGTGTTTTTTTTGTTTGGGCCCAAGCACTTTTATCTCCACACACACACGCGCGCACCCACGTAAACATTTGTTTACTCCCATCCCACTTATTTCATGATGATGAGGAAAGTAAGTTAACCGGCGGCAAATGCTGTTTGCGGTCGGAAACTTTAGTTATTTATTCAGAGCGCTTTGTCAAGGCGCTGCTTGACAAAGGCCTTCCCCATGTTTTCGTTTTTCTTGAGGGGGTGAGGGCGGGGGGTGGGCGGTTGTTTGGCAGTGCGGGTTAGCCGAAGGGGTTGGTGACCCAGGACGGGTTTGGATAATAACACGTCACTGATGTTAGCCGTGGCAGGGTTATCGAACGAGGGTCGCCGGGTTTGTAGCGCCGTACGGCAACAACTGCGCCACCGCTTCACCGTTGACGTGAGTTTTTAATCATCACCGTGGTAGCGAAGGATATCGTGGAAATTGTATTATAATAACGTGCAAATGAAGACGTGCTCTCTGGGGCACTGGCAGCATTGCATCGGTGGGTTTTTTCCCCGTCTCTTCTGGAGCCCCACTGCTCTGCAAACACCATGGGTTAAACACTTTCCCTTCTTGGCAGCACAGCCACTGAATGAATAATGAATGAATTGCCGAAAACCCCTTTTTTATTGCTGGTGGGGGGAAGCGGAGGGATTCTCTCTCTCGTGCAATGAAGATTCTGGGATCCTTGTGCTTTGAGATTCATGACGTCCTTCCTGCCGAGCATGCCGTCTCGCCGCGGCCGCCGCCCGCGACACACAACAAAGGGGGGCCCGCACAGCAGTCGAGCCGCGTCCTTAGAGGCTCGATTTCACTCGACCTCTTTGAACGACGAGGTGGCCCGGTCGGCCCCCGGGGAGCCAACGTCGCCGGGTCAGAGCACCGAGCCGCCCGGCACCGCTGAGATCCTCGGTTTGCATCCTGGGTTCTGGTTTTGGCCGCCGGTCATTAAACCGGGGGGGCAGGCGGGGGAAGGGGGGTGTCAAGTCGCTCGTGTCGATGGGAGTCAACACCGTCACCGATCCATCCCATCCATCAGTGTCATCTCCCGGGTTCAGAGGCCAACGGTCGACGTGTGGCGGCCCTTTCTCTCGGTGCAAGCGCTCGTGATATTCCACCGTGACGAGATGGGTCCACTCCCCCCCCCTGGCCCCCCCCACTCCCCCACCCCCCACTACCCGTGCACCAGAGGTCGCAAACGGGTTTTGATTCCGTACCCGTACCCGGCCGCACCAGGGTCGCAAACGGGTACCCGTACCCGGCCGGGTACGGGTAGGGTACGGGTATCGGGTACCTGATTGCGACCTCTGGGATGAAGCCATGTTGCAGGCGTGGGTGGGTTGATTCTAGGAACTTGAATTGTGAGAAGAGACAAGACGTTGGGAAATGAGTGACACACGGTTACTCACCAGTGACTCACGGTCTACCCGTACCCGTACTCGGCCGCACCAGGGTTGCAAACGGGTACCCGTACCCGTACCCAGCCAGGTACGGGTAGCCAGGTATCGGGTAGGGTACGGGTATCGGGTACCCAGTTGCGACCTCTGCCGTGCACGTCCATCTTTGTCTTGCCCTTCTGTCTTCAGTTTTCCGAAGGAGGAGGGGCGGCACCACATGACCACAGTGCCTGTCGCCTTCCTCTGGCTACATCCGGCATCCTTCTCTGCAACTCCATCTGTCACCGACAGATAATAAACAAAAAAAAAACACCCCACCTTGTTAATTGTTTTCACATAATTTGGCTTATTCGAACATTGATAAGTATATCACTTGGTTTGATTGACATTCGACAAGCACGCGTTGAAGGACAAGAAATAAAGGGTTGCCCGTCGCGAGACGTGGTAGAGTGAGGAGTTGTTCCAAGGTCGTATTCCAGGAGCTTTCTCTGACACCTGGTGGTGCACCGCTTGCTGCGAGAGGTTCCAGGATAGGAATCGTGACGTGATACCGTGAGCACGATTTAAATAGAATCTAAGGAGTGAAAAAATTCGAAAATCTTAAAAATATATATTTTTTACAAATATCGTTAATAGATTTTGATTTTTCCGGGGTAAGTCAATCGATGTACTGTACTGTCGTCTGCTCGGCACGTCTACGCCACCAACGCTTCTTGAATTGAAGGGAATTGCAGGCGTGGAAGAATTAAAATGGTGTTTCTGTGCTGCGAGACATTTTGTACACGATGGGCACAATATAATTCCAAGTATTTGCTCACTGTTTACGTTTGGCGTTTGGCACTTAGCTTCTCTTGTGTTAGCATGACTGCGTTAACGCACCCCGAGTGCACTCGGGGGAATTACGTCACGACGATAACAATAATAAGTGTATTCGTGCGATTATTCACCCGGGAAACGCTCGGCACTCCTTCACAGGAGGGCTAAGCATTAGCGGCGGGATATTCTCGCCAAGAGGCACCAGGTGGGTTATTGCACCGCGTGATCGTGAAATGTGGCAGCGGGCGTGCAGAGGAACGTCATCCACCAGTGGATTGGTCGTGACTGATGATCCCGATTCTCATGATTCTTTTAGCCTGGAATTGCGGTTACGCTCTCAAATGGAATACGATTCCTCGCGGGATCCCCCATATTGGCGGAGTCGTGGGCAGGTCAAGGGGTGGCGTTCAGGTCGGAAGTGGGGCCTGGGCCGGCCTAGTTGAATCACAATGGATTGTACGGCTGATGGCTATGTGATACGTTTCAATGGTTATATTGTTTGTGACTGGCTGGAAATGGCATGGATACTAGTCTGCTTATACATTTCAGCGGTGATTCGGATCTATAGAGCTTGGCTGGTATCGATCAGATATTTCAATAATACGTTGGTATTAGGATCAACCACCAGGACAACCAAAGCTACTCCTGAGGCCTCACATATTACCGCTCGGACTACCAGGACCACCGAGACTATAACTTAGACCACCTGGACTACCCTTGAATACCTCTGGGACCTTTGGGACGGCCACTAAGGCCATCCAGACTACCACTGGGAGGGACCTCGCTGACTAATGCCACGATGGCGAGATGTTAACTACCTCGCCTGGTACACAGGAGGTCGTGGGTTCAGTCCCGACCCTGGTGCCTGCTGTATATTTGGAGTTTGCGTGTTCTCCCCTTGGTTACGTGTTTATTTTCTCTGGGTCCTCCGGCTTTTCACTGCACATTTAGAAACACGCGTTAAGAGCACTTGGCTGCTATAATTTTCCACACGACAAGCGACTTCGTTGAGCTATCATTTGTGGTCCAGGTTGCTTCTGAAAAAAGAGCTGTATAGCTCAGTGGGCCTTACCTGGTAAAATACAAATAGTTTAGTTATCGACTACTCTGCAGTTGACTTGAACTGTGGGAATGAGGCATCAGTGGTGTTGGAGCTAGAGTTGGTTGTTGCAGCGTAGTTTTAATTGGCCGGGGCTAAATTGGTGGAATGGGAGCCGCACAACCCCGATGACCATCTCCCAGTGGTTCATCACAAGCATCACAGCGCAGCTTTTTTGAGCTGGAAAAGTTCCTTTGAATCTTCATTTGAATTCAAATAACACGTGCGTGGGTAGTTTCGGGTCACTCTCTTGTCCATTATGTAACCAGATGAGATAAGAGCCCATTTATATTCGTGTATATATATACATAACGGGACCTCTCCTGGTGAAAAAGTTAAGTTTCATTAAACATACAGAAATCTGTCTTTTCATATCTTCTGTGTATAACCAGGTGAGCGACCACTGTGCAATGGTGAAACTTTGAAAAGGAGATATTATTAATGTCAACAATACTCAGTTGTGAAATGTAATCCGTCACTCCCTGTAACGTTTATTGTACGGCGTTTTCTTTTGCCACCAAACTCAACACATTCGTCAGCAGCACTGCCTTTAAGATGGAAAGAAACGGAATCGGCGATGGTTCTGGCGGACGGCCCTTTTTAAATCCTTTATATTAAGTTCACTTGCTTGCTTGCGCGCTTACGACCGTGCAAATCTTTCGGTCGTTTTTTAATCCACTTCCCGTGATCCAATCGAGCTGACATTTTGCACACAGACTCGTTGTGCGTGACAATTTATTTTCGTGAAATTTATTTTCCAAAATTTTACACTTTTTAGGCAATTTTTTTTTACATTTAATTACCAATTGCTTAATGGTGGCAGACAATCATCTGACCCATAGGTGGCAGCCATCTCAAGCCAGAGGACGAGAGGACTCTAGCCGTCACGCATATAAAGGATTTATAGTGAAAAACTTTGTTTTTACGGGTTCATTTTTTTCATAATCCCTTCGCTACGAAGAGGGGCCAGCGGCCCATGACGTCGCCGACTAACATGTATCCCCCCGTGTTGGGGCACTATGATTGACGAATGTGTTGACCTTTTCGTCTGTCGGTGCTAATGCACCGCTGCCAATCCGGGCGTCGCGGTGCGGGTACGCCGCTCGCCACCGTAAGCTTGCGAGTTCAAATCCTAGTCACCATTTGAAGCGGCGTTTTGAGTTTCTCAGAGGCCGGAGCGTACGGTGTAGCGCGATCAAACCCACGACCCGCTGGCCCGTGGCGGTGAGGCCGTTGTCTAGCCGTGGTTTGACAAAAGGAGCTGCCTGTGTGCCTACAATGCACCTTTTGCTCAATAAGAAACGCGACGAGTAGGCTGATAATGACACGTGGCATGCCCGATGTGCCTGAGGAAGACAGCTTTCAGTAATTGCATATTGCCACATACGACACGCGGATCAGAAACGTGGGCACCGGCAGCAGTGAATGGCGACAAAAGCCGAAATGCGTTTCCTGGCTGCGTGGAGATACCGCCGCGCTCAAGAGTTGAGCCGAAAGGCAAAAAGCGGAGGACGTCGCGTTGACTCGTCGAGGAAGGTGGAGCGCCGTGCTTGGGAAGGACGCGTCGTCGCCCAGAAGTGGGGCACGACGGTGACGGCCAGGGGGGGAGGTGACGGTGCCCGACAGGACGCAAACAGCGGGGACAGCGCCGTGAGACGTTGCTACCTCTGCTGCCTCCGTGCGCAGGTCTGACGCGGGCTATCTGCGCCTGTGTGTGGCGTTGCGGAAAACTCTGGGAGGATGTCGGCAACCCTTGCACGTCTTTCGTCAAGCAGTGGATAGGCACTGGCTAATGATGTCGACGATGAGACGTACAGTACGATATATCTGTAGTTAGTTGTGCGTGTGTGCGTGTGCACGCAATATTTTTTTTGCTCGCAGCTTCCTGCCTTGCAATTGGAGGAACTGTTGCATTTGAAATGAACAGGGTATCTGAATGTGGCCGCATCTTACGACACTGTGCAGCTACGTCCGCTCATCCCCATTCGGGAGCTCTGCTCTGCGCCGGCCCCCTCTCCCCACCCACCGCTTCAGTCCCTTGCCTTTTGTTTTCCGAAATCCATTTCGCAGACTGCAGGTGTGGCGCCGGTTGGAAGATCCATCCGCCTTTCTTCCCCCGCAGAAGAGATAATGAATCTCAATTGCCTCTCGCCAATCTTAAATAAAGGAACATTGGATGTAATTTAATTTACTTCCCGTGCTTTCAACGTCCCGTAACGCGTCCTGATGATCTGTAATAAACACGAAGGGATTGCGATGAAATGAATTGGTTCCTACAGTAGTCAACGTAATTATAAATAATAACATGCTGAGTCGGACAAAGCTGAGCTTCACAAATAACGATGGAACCGATTGGCTAAAAACACATACGCATTCTATTGATGCAGTAAGTGGATGCTTATAACCTCTGGTGTTCCTTAGCCAGCAATGGAAATTTCATATTCCTCTCGTGGATATCTCCATAGGGCAAGCACTTTGGGCTTTGACCATGTGGTAGGCAACTCGTGAACCCAGAGAGATGATGAGCTGAGTCGGACCCTGACCAGGATTTGAACTTTGGTAGAGGTTAGTCTCGCCACAGGACCATCACCGAACTCTCCCCTCTCGTCTCACTCTCCTCCCCTCCGCGTGATTCTCCCGCATTCGCCTAGCTCTACTCGCCTACCCACCCTGACCGCGAGCTATCATCGCTTCCAGCAAAGTGTCCTTTCAATGACTACTTACTTTTCTGATCAGTCAATATGACTTATTTGACGAACGTGTGTTCTCCAATTCGTTTGTTTCTCAGTCTCGTCGGAACTCCCAGCATGCTCGTCTTAATACCTCCTTTTCAACTTTTCAGCTTTAACTTAATTGTCTTTGTCAAAAGTCTGTATTTCTGATCCACCTGTCAGAGCAGGCAATTTTTTTTTTTTCGGAACATTGCTACGTTCATTTTAATCAAGTTCGATTTCCAAAAGCTACTGGATATTATATTCTTGGTTCTTTAGGTAAAGTCACGTAGAAGGGAAATAATATAATAATAGAAATATAAAACAATACAAATTCTCACGACGTGTGAAATCCACAGCAATTTTCTTGCTGTGGATTTCACACCTGATGATGATTGCTTGTGTTGCAGTCGAAACGTCGTGATAATTTTTATTGTTTTATATTAATATTATTTTATTATTTCCCTTCTACGTGACTTTACCGAAAGAACCAAGAATATGAATCCCTGCAGTCACAAAAGCTTTAAATCAAAATTCTACTGGATATTAGCCGCTCATAGATTAATCCAAATTTGACATTCTTGGATTTCGGTAGAGGCAAGACAGCGGCAGGCACTGCGGTCACGTTGCTGCGAGGCTCACAGGGAGCATTGTTGCCGCCCTCTCCACCGTGGGGAAAACCTGAAGGCAGAAGGGGAAAGAGGAAGACAAAGATGGACGCGAGAGGGGGGGGGGCAGGGATGACATTTGTGAGTGGACCCATCCCAGCACACGGGGACTTTCACGAGCGCTTGTTCCCGAGAGAAAGGGCCGCCACACGTTGACCCTCGGCCTCCGAACGCAGGAGCTGACGCTGATCGATGGGGGATGGATCAGTGACGGTGACGACTCCCATCGACTCGCGCCACTTGACACCCCCCCCCCCCCTCTCGGTTTAATGACGTGCCGCCGAAAACCGAACCCGGGATCCGAACCCAGGATCTCAGCGGTGCCGGGCGACCCGGCGGCGTTGGCTCCTCGGGGGCCAGCTGGCCACCTCGTCGTTCAAAGAGGTCGAGTGAAATCGAGCCTCTAAGAACGACGTGAAACGCCCGATGGCGTTGTGTCGATGCGCGAGGAGGTGCGGCCGCTGTCGCCCGCTGACGCTCGCGTTTTGTCTCGGCAGGCTCTCCGCCTCCTCGCGCTACTACTTCGAGGTGCTGCACAAGCAGAACGACCGCGGCACCGACCACGTGGAGGTGGCGGTGAGGATTCGCGCGTCAGAAAGCAACCGGGGGGCCGTCAGCGCAGAGCTAAGAAGGGACCTGGGTTTGATTGCTGAACCAGGCGCTGACATTGGAACAACTGCGGGATCCTGGGGTAGAAAACGACGCAACAGCGGCATTGGCCTTGATGGCCTCTTGACCTTGAATGGGTACTGCATTCACTGTATGGGCAAGTCGCCAACCTACTTGCTTTACTGCCAGCCCCAATGGATCCGATAAAGCCAACTTATCGATGGATTGTTCACGGGTAAGGGAGGGAACCAACGCCCACCGCTGCCAACATCAAAGAGCTCAATGACGAAGCGACCCAACGAGTGTAAAAATCAAAATTAAGGCTTAACCCCCCCCCTTTCCAAGCTGGGCCCAGTTTCCCTCACCAGCCCAGCGGTGGCAGGGGGGGGGGGTTGGCATCTGAGCCCTGTCGCGTTAGCCGCCCCCGTTAACAGGATTCGCTACGAATTAAAAAGCGCACGCCGCCTTTCAAATTCACTGCCCCGGAAAATTACGCCACGTTGCGGTATTGATCCGGGCTTTAATTTCTTGCCCCCGCCCCCCCCCCCCCCCCCCCCCCGCCCCCCGCCCCAACATTCTCCATCCACCCCTGCCACCGTTTAAACAAAAAAAACTCTTCAAGCAAACGCTGTGTGATGGTTAAACGAAACGGCTGCCCACCGAGCCCAACCACGTCGCTTTGACTAAAGCTCTGCCCGCGTCTTTGCCGTTTGCAGTGGCGACTCAACGTGCCCAGCTCCACGTTCGCCATCATCGACGCGAGACACCTCTCCCTGTACACCGGTAGGCACCGCCTCCTTAGATTCCCCCCCCGCCCACCCCCCCGTGCCCCATCACAGCCGCCACCACAGTTCCATTTGTTTTTATCGTCTCACCGGTGTTGTCCCTCGTTTCTCACATCTCATTTGCACGGCTCCCTTCGCCGCGTCAGCCTCGATGCGACGCATATCGCTGGCGTTCGAATTGCAAGTAGGTGCGGCCTTTGTGTCAATCCGCTGCTAGATGAAAGCCTCTCCACTGCTAGATTAAGGTCGTGGAGGATGTTTGACCACACTTGACCGTGCTGGTCAGTGGTCGCTCACCCACTGATGTTGTCTTTTGGCCAGGAATCAAAGTCAGGTTTTTCCACGTTTATCGCACGGTGCGCTAACCACTGAGCCACCGCTCCACCCATAATGTTTTACTCATCGACGACTTATCGCCCGCATTTAGACGTGCGTGTCGTGAGTGTAAGAATGAACACGCATCGATGAATCAATGTGAAATTAAACTCCCACTCATTCGTGACTAAACCTACACTTGAGATACGGGGGGGGGAAAGAGACGAGTTAACTTTAGTCATTGTCTCTGATTAAATATAGCTTACCGCACATCTCGGGCTGATATGATGACTTCCACGAGGTTCATAAATGTAAAATGTAATTTAAATTAAGCCTTACTTCATCTGTCTGGCTGTAAAATATATAAATGTATTTGTGTTTTTATCCCCTTGAGCAGCATGGCTGTGCGTGCGCCTCATTCTGTCAGCGTCTCTGCGTGTCGCTTCCATCTCCGATCCGTTCCGCAAACACCCCCCCAAGTGTCACGTTTCCTTCGTTGCAACAAAACCAGGTGACCTTCGGTTCCGGTCGTATTTACCTGTTTCTCAACGTCGCCCCCATCGTCAGCCACGCTCTCTCCGCTGCTGGGTGAAGGGCTGCCTGCTCCCATCGCCAGCCTTGTCAATGCGAATGTCGCTGCTGCTGCTGTTACTATTAGCCTGGCCGTTCTCATTGTTCCTCCCCCCCCCCTCCGTTTTCCTCGAAGACGACTCGTCGTTCAAGATGAACGAGGTGGAGTACATCCCGCAGTCTCCCGCCAGCCACGTGGGCGGACTGGAGAAGGCGTCGCTGCCGAGCCACTCGGCCGAGATGCTGCACCCCGACGCTCGCGACTCGCTCTACCTCAGTACGACCCCTGACCCTCTTCGCTCCCC
>CM025654.2:10635313-10670328 GCA_014621495.2 Entosphenus tridentatus | reverse complement strand
TCCGCTCCCCAGACCCTCCGCTCCCCAGACCCTCCGCTCCCCAGACCCTCCGCTCCCCAGACCCTCCGCTCCCCCGACCCTCCGCTCCCCCGACCCTCCGCTCCCCAGACCCTCCGCTCCCCCGACCCTCCGCTCCCCCGTCCCTCCGCTCCCCAGACCCTCCGCTCCCCCGAACCTTTCAAGCTGGCCTGTGCACGGGTGCCCTTTGGTTATTAAATCGGAATCGGAATATTTATTTATCCTGGAGAAGCTCTTTTTCACAGATGTCCAGTCGAGGTGGGTCAGAACGTTACAACAATAAACAATACAGAAACACTGCAGGAGTGCAATCTATAGCCAAGGTAAACAAATCACTGAAAAAAATATACAAATGAAACTCAACAAATTTTTTTTATCTTACCAGGTGTGAGCCCTGTGAGCTATTAGCTTAATTTTTTCAGAAGCGACTTGGCCACAAAGGATAGTTCGGCAAAGTGGCTTATCATGTTTGTTAGCCTATTGATGCGGTAACACCTCCTGCTTGACATACGCGGTTACATTGCAGTAGCATTTATTCCCATGTAGATTTGCGGTGAAATCATGATAGGATCCCACTCCATTACAGGAATCTGCCATAAAAGAATCCCCGTTAGAATTCCATGGAAAGTGAATGGAGATTTTTTGTTTTTTACATCGCAAAAGGAGAATCGCTACTCTTGCAGGAATCGCTCTGGATGGAATCTTACGACACCATAGAATCCCTATTGGAATCGTGCGAGTTAGAATCCTAGGACTTGGATACGACTCCCAGAGCGAACCACCCAGCTGTAAATCAGGAGCACGCGCACATGCGTCAATGTTCAGCTGCGGTTCCTCCGAGAGGCTCCGGTGCGCGATTCCGCCCAGCTTGTTGACATTTCATTTTGCCAATCTGCCGCGGCGATGCAGCTCCACTGGTGGAGGCGACGGTGCTGAAGGGGATCCTGCCGGACTGCGAGTACCGCCCGTCGTACCTCCTGCACGGCTACGACCTCGACCGCTACCAAGGCCTGCAGTTCGTGAGTACCGCCCCCTCCCTCTCTGATTGACAACCACCCCCCACCCTCACCCCACCTCCCAACCCCGTGCCACCTCTTCAGTGCAGATTCAGTCCGTTCTCCTGTCACGCGGCGGTAGTTGCGTTCCCGAAGATTGCCGCGTTATGGAAACATCCCTGTTGTAATAAACAATTTAGGGTAAAGCAAAAACTCGCGATAACATGTCGGATGTGTACGCAGGCCGAACAAAGACTGAGGCGCGTGGGTAGCATTTAGAAGCATCCAGCAGCATCCCAGTGCCCTGTGTGATGCTACGCCGAGGCAGCCGTTCGACCGCTTATTCCTACTCGCGCAACGTAGTTTCATTCACTCCATCGTGTTATATCCAATTCGCATCCGTGTTATAAAAAGTGTGTTCCCTGATGCATTCACCGCATTATATCCAATTCGCATCATCAAAACAACACACGTTATAGGAGAACAGGCTGTACCTTTCGCCAGCCGGGTATCTGCTTGTACTGGGTTATGCCCTCATTTTGGGAACCGGTCTTACCCACAATGGTGGAGCCAGGATTTTCAGGTAAGGGGGGCAACCCCTCCAGCAATGAGAAATGATAGAGGAGTTGTTAGCAAGTAAGGCCTTGCCCCTTGCTTTTTATTCGACGCATGTGCGGCGATGGCGCAGCCATCGATCGAGGGTCGAATTCGAACCGCGTGTGATCGGCATCGCGCTCGCTGAAGGTGAATGCCTTCAGGGAAGTCGTGCACTGTATACGCAACTGCGCACAATTCTGTGAGTCATTTATAACTGCTTTGCCGTTACTTATCGCCAATTATGGACTCAGACTATTGTCCTATCATCTCATAGTGTCCCTGGCACGTAATAATATGCTACACAGTGGCAATGGGGGTCACAAATTGCTGATTTATTACCAATAAACCCCAATGATCCGATTGAAATTAAGGATTTCGATCGGATCATTTGGGGGGCACGTACCACCCCCCCCCCCCCACTGGCTCTGCCAATGCTTACCCAATTGGGGATCACACACGGCCGCAATCATTGCCCCCCCCCCCCACTGCCAGGCTAATGCTCGTCTGCAGGCCAGGCGCTGCGTCACCTTGTGCCCACACAGAGACAGCTACCACTGGGAGTGCCCTTTCAAATGTGCTGAGATGAGATGTGAATCGCTCTGAGATGCCCCAGAAGTATATGCGGCCGTTGCAGCAAAATCAAATCGTCATCATTGTAATATAGCCTATTATTTTTAATTATCTTGCCCAGGGTGCATTGCTAAAGTAATTTCAAACTAAATGACTTGTAGTTTATATATTTGTAGTTGTTGGGCGTACATTGTAAATTCAGATTTATGCCTTGCGCTCCGAGCCACCTTTCCGACTTGGTGTGGAAAGATCGATTAATCCTCTTCTCTGACAACCTGGTAGAATGCGTCATTCTGGTGGGTTTGGTCATGGCTTGCGGTGTCTGGGCCTCCCTGGAAAATGACGGAGCCCTTAGTGTGTGTGTACGTTGAACTTCTTTCTCACCGTACGTGGCCAACCGTGCTAATCAGAGGTGCGCGCGACAAAAAAGCGCGTGGATCGGTGAGCTCCTACCTAGCCTCCCGTGTGGACATGCCTTGGCTGTGAGCGGTGCGGTAACCGCAGTGTGGCCAGCCAGGCTTTGTGACGGCACGCGTAACTTTGTTATCGAGTATGTCGTGGGGATTTCTGCTCTTCGTGTCCAATCCGGACTATGAGTCGGGAGCGTTGGTGAAGCCCCGACGACCTGCGTGGCACGGTCGCGCCGACTGCAGCATTTTGGGCGTCCCGAGTTTATTTTCTGTGACCGGGGTGAGAACTTAAGAGCCTCGTTTGTAAGGTGTGACCTGGGTTTACTAAAATTCCGAAAGAAAAAATATATTTAAAGTACAGCAATGGAAATCGGAGCAAAAAGAAACCGTGTTATGATGTGAGAAATCGAAAATATTGTACAAACATAAATCATTGTTACGTAATAAATTTCCTGTTGTGCAAGTTGGCTTGGGCAGATTATATTCGGATTGATCTTAGCACAAATACAAAAAAACACAATTTGTCAATTACACTGTAGCCTTAAAAGGAACAATTGTATTAAATGCGAAGTTTGGGAAAATGGCCCTTCCTCAAAGTGGATAATGCCTACGCAGAATCTGCAAATTTTATTTGTTTAATAGTTCAATTACAATGAAATCACAGAAGCATGAAACTTACATAGGGGGGGTGGACCATTGTTACGAATGCGTCTACCGACTGACTGCTGTATTTAGCTACTCGTTTGTTCACCCTGCCATAGGGTGACCATTGTTGCTAGTGCGACGAGCTACTGACTATTGTGTCCAGCTGCTCCTTGGTTGACCCTGCCCACCAGGTGGCAGAGAGATGCTGGTAAGTGGCGGAGCAGGCTAAGTGGAAGTCACTGACCTGGCGGCGGCAGCAGCAGCACACTGACAGCTGAGAAGGGAGCTTGCTCGGGCAATTACCACGAGCGACTCTTTTGAGGTTGCTATCAGAGAGGGAGGACGCTGCTTGGCACCGCCCAGGTTGTTTGCTCCCACGGTTGACGACTGACCTGCGACCGCGTGTGTGCGCGCGCCCCTGATGCTCAGCCGAGCGGTGGTGTCGAGGTTAGCGCTACGCTGCGCCAACACCGGTGACGGTTATCCGAACCGGTCCTGGGCCTCCCCTAGGTCGACTCGGCCTCAAATGAGTACCCGGCGCCGGTGTCTAGTAAACATCGCCACAAGGGTGACAAAGGCGGCCGGGCGTGGCGCTGGCCACCCGTGCCGGCCTTGATAGGTGCTCGCTAACAGCACTTGCACCGGAAGTCTGTTAAGGGGGGGTCTTTGTGTTTGCTCCGCAGGTGTACCTCTCCTACATCTACCCCAACGACTACACCCGGCTGACCCACATGGAGACGGAAAACAAGTGCTTCTACCGGGAGAACGCCTATTACCTCGAGAGGTACTCGCGTCAAAACCCTCTCCTTGGCGGGTTTTTTTTTACCCTTTTGCTCGTGTTGCCAGTTGAACTTTCTTTCTGCCATTAATTTCAAATTTTCTTTTACTCTCGTTACCACTCGTGTAAGAAAATACGGCCCGCTCGCCGACCGCCAAAATTGATTTTTTTTTTTTTTCCCGCAACGATTGGGGGCTTGTGCGTTGGCTCCGAGCGCGCGGCGCCAACCTCGTCGTATTTTTGGATTTGGAGGAGAAAGCGGCGATGCGACCGTGGGGGTTCTTGATATTTTAAAAAAAGCCTGCCGCGGCAGAAAGGTCGGCTCATCGAGCACGCGACCCCCGCGTTCAACACTGGGGCGGCGGGCCTCCGCACTTTAATGAAGAAACTCGTCTTCGCTTGTCAAAAGACGTCGAAGAACTTTTCTTGCTGCGTTGTCATCATTGCCGTGCGTTCTGTAGATCGGACTGGCTGGTTGTGCACGTGCTCTTGCACGCGCCTAAGTTCACGATCTCCTCAAACTTTTCGGCAGGATAAAATTTATTGCTGTCATTTTTCCATGATTTTATGCTGATGTCGCTACCGGTGGTCGTGATACGGATTGAGGAGTTTACATCGCTCCACGGTAATGGACATTACAGAGCTACCTCTTTTGAGTGACCTCTGCTCCATTCAGTAGAGGTCAGCAGTTTCCCAGCCACTCTGCCATTTCTCATTGCGCTAAAGTCAGACGAACACAACAATTCTCAGAGGTGGAATTTAGCCAACTACTGTGCAGGACCAAATTCAACGGGGTGATTTTTTTGAGCAGTCATTGGTGGCCTTGCTGAGACTATTGGCTCACTCAACTCGAGAAGTCTGATTAATCGCAGGCTGCTGCCTAGTATCGAACCCAGGATCTTGGCGGTGCCAGCTTGGCTCCCTGGCATCTGAGCCGCCATGGCCAACCACCTCAGCAGGTGATCCGTACGGTTTGTCCCGGCCCGATTCGGTGTTGCTGGGCTCACGGTCGGGACGGTGGTCACAGTGCCTGGCTCTGTGCGCGCGCTGGACCGTTTTCTTCCCCGTCTTTTTCCCTCGACTGTAATTCCACTCGTACTTTCGGCGTCGTATCGCAAGGCGATCGCTTTTCATTTTGGAACTCTCCTGGCGAGCAATGCAGCATCCCGTGTCAGAGAACAGCCCCTGAAGCCTGGTTCTCCCACGTTCATCATCCGCACGACTGGATTCAGCCAAACCGAAAGACAAGATTCTTCGTAACGATTTTCCTTCCCCCTTCGGTCCTCGCCGACCAGGCCGAGGCCATCAATCCGCTCCACTGGGAACCCCGGAGCAATCGCGGGGGTGGCCACCTCGAATTCAAACCAAAGAATCTCGCCGGTGCCGGCTCGGCGCCCCCGACCGACACGGCGTTAACCCCCCCCCCCAGGCACTGGGCTGTCTCGGTGTCACCCACGTTGTGATTCCGCTCGAGAGGGCACACCCCTCCCCTCTTTCGTTGGGCTCCTACGATTGTCGCGGTTTGTTTTTTTGCTCCCCCAAGTGACCAGTTCTTCATCAACTTCTAACACTCTTTGTTCTTTGCTCGGACACCGAGCCTCACACGTTCCCTGTGAAGATTGGCTCCTGGCTATCTATGCCATTCTTTCTCTACTCAATTACAACCGAATCATGTTATCAGCACCAGCAGCCGCAGCAGCAGCCGCAGCCATGATCTCTCCACTGCTCCGTGAAGGCCTTCCCTGTCTCCATCTCTCACGGCCTCGCAGCAATCCGTTTAGCGGCTGCACAATGGGGCCAACTTTTATCGCTCCGTCTCCGCGCCGGACGACCGACGCGAGCGCATTTCTTTGAGTCTAATGGAAGTGGTTTTGGCCATTAATCGTAGACCTGGCTCCGCTTCGAGGATGTGAAAAGGTGTGCTCCTTGCCAACACTGTAAACTGCAGGGCAAATATGTGAATAGCTTAGGAACAAACACAGCTCTTCTTCTCAATGCTGCTTTTACATTTGAACTGTCAACCTTGTTTACTTTTGGTTTGAATAACTCGTTCATCAGGACCGCTCGCGCGTGCGGATAGCTGTGATCTAGTTATACCGGGCGGTCGTACTCCAATTGTGTTCTCATCGGTTTGCTGTTTGACGACTAAATCGTATGATCCAGGCGCGCACCCGCGGACCCCCATTGAACCAGATGGACAAATGCCGGTTCGTCGTACACCGCATGGCGACCCGATAAAAACCGTCAAGAAACGTGGCCACGATTCGAATCGAGTATCGAATGTCGTCTCGTCTTCACCGCCTCGTTTGTATCGCGTTCGTGTTCTCGTTTGTGCGTGGTCGTGTTGTCGGCAAAATAATCATCGCCCCCCCCCCCCAGCTTGCTTATGTTTACAATCATAGTCTCGGGTTTTCAACTGGACAATTTTAGTTGTTGTTACACACATTAGTGTATCCTTTTTTTATGGAGGAGGCCACTGTTAAATTAGTAAACGGGGCAGGTGGGTTCATTTGGCGGGCAGATCGATACGTGGGGAGACAGCCGTTGTCAGTCAGCAGTCAAGCAGGGATCGGTGGGCAAGTCAGCGGGGTCGCCAGGGTGGACGTGCGATCAGGCAGCAAATGGGTTAAACGGTCTCCAAATGAGAATTCAAGTCACACCTTTGAATCAACAGCAATCATTTTGTTTCAAATCAGACACGGACCGATCTATGCGTCGGTTTATATACGTGTGCAGGTATTTATTTATTTATTATACGTGTGTTGTTTCTTTATTATATTTAGGATTGCTTTTTTTTTGTAACCTCGAATCCTGAGCACCCAGCTGTAAAATTGTTGAAACAAACATCAATTTTAATTTATTGGAAAATGTCAACGCTTTGAAGTAAAAAATATATATATAAAAATCGATTTCCTTTGGCCACGTGCTCTGCGTGTGGTTTAGCTGCATGGGCCCGTGGTTACACGGACGTGTCACGATTTGTGGGGGGGCGGGGGGGGTGGGTGGCAGCGTGTAGACAAACGTCTTCATTTTATAAACGTCTTCATTTTTTCTTTCTCTAACCCCACGGGTACGACGGCGACGGGCGACGCACGCGTCGCGGTATTTAATGAAGCGCGCTGGGACGCCTCCGCATAACGGCCCTCGATTATGATTTTAGATGTGCTGCCACTGTGGCGTAGCGGGTCGGCGCGCTGGACTTGCCCATCCAAAGGTCGCCGGTCGGGTTCGATCCCCTCGTCTTGGCAGTTGAATCGGCGGCGCACGATTGTTAAATGCCGCGGCCGGCGATCGAGCCAGCCGTGTAAATGGATGCACGCCACGGATCGTCGATGGGTTGATCGCGTGTGTGGTTTGTGTGATGCGTGGCTACCCCCCACCTGTGTTCCGAGACATCTGGCCAGCGCTGGAAGAATAGGCAAAATACCCTTTGAGAGCTCCCTCTCGAGTCCTGCTTGGTTTGCGAGAGCTGACGAGATCAGGCACATTGAAGGTGATTTTGGCCAAATGACAAATCAAAATACGTGTTTATATTGTTTCTGCAGTGTATGAGCATTTATACAATACTGTACATTTACAGGCAGAACATTGGTTAACCTTGTACTATGGATAAGCTGGCCTCTGGCATAGCAATGTGGACTTTCTTCTGCAGCCTTTGGGATGCTTTTGGTCATGAAGACCTTCCCGATGCCTGTTGGAGCACGGGGAACGTCGACGATGATGACGATGATGCGCGACTGTTTCCATATTTCATGCTTGGTGTAAATTCTGCACGAGACCTGCGAGTTACATCGTGTCGTTTTTCTCCTCAATTTAAGGGCCCGGTTAATCCAAGTCACGCGTGGAACGCGCTTAATAAGCCGTAAAGAATATTTTCCCCTGCCGACCTCCCTAAAGAAAACAAAAGAGGACGACTTACACTGTGCCACGTTTGAGAGCTTCTTTAGGAGTCGGAAGCCTGGGCACTTTCCCGTTTTCCCAGCAGTAACGCACGGATCGGACTCGTGACTGCATTGCAAAGAGCGCCAACTCAAGATTTAAATGTTGTTTGCGCTGTGATAAAGGTGCATATCCTAGTATGTGGTTGAAATAAGTCGGAGGGAGCTCAGATGTAGTTCTGTCGTATTCGCTTCTGTGGGACGTTGTATAACAAACGGGGCTCTGCACTGCTCTGCAAGAGGTCAGAATAGCCGTTCAAGTCTCACGTGACACCGATAGTAAAATCAGAACATCATTGTTCGTTCGTTTCTCAATCCGCTTGCCCTGGTGAGGGTCGCGGTGGCAGCATGTTGAGTAGGGCAGTCTCCAGACCTCCCTTTCCCTGGCGACAAACTCAAACTCTTCCTGGGGAATTCCCAGGCGTTCCCAAGCCAGCCGAGCGACATAGTCCTGCCAGAGTGTCCTGGGCCCGCCCTGGGGTCTTCGCCCATGACAACATTGTGAAAAAGAAATAACTAAATGAAAACAGCCACAAATGACTGATAAGCTCAACTCCATTGCTGCTAGTCTTGCACACAATGAGAAGCAAAGGAAGACCAGGACGAACCTTTACTCTTTCCCAATGCAACCGAGCTCAGCTGGGGCTGTACCAAGCCAGTCCTGCATAGCTCAGGAGCCAATACCATGTATTTTCCACTGCAGAACCGGAGCCGTGCCAGTGAAGTCACACACGTCGCATATTCAAGTGTACCGACGGAAGCAACGGTTAATAACGAAAATCAATTAACGCCACCCCTTGCCCTGCTTGGCCTCGAGTTAGATGAAGGGTCGGCAGCCTGCAGCTCCGGAGCCGCGTGCGGCTCTTCAAGGACTGCTTCGTGACATCATTTATTAAGGACGCACCGTCTCGTACTCCGAGTGCATTGCCTCTCTTGAAATATCGAGGGTTTTGTCACCGAATTCTAAAACAAATGGCTGCTCTTCTCGTTATTATATATTGGTTTGCCGACTCCTGAGCTAGATTCAGAAGCCTTGCGAGTTTCACGGATTCGTTGAGGCTCGACTCGTCAAATAGCCAGTGGGAATACGACCCGAACCGCCGGGGCCCACCCACGCACCGTCATGGAAAGGGCGGTGTTGGACACGTTCAGCATGGACGCTTGGATCCGAGCTGGATTTTGAACAGGAGACGGTCAACGTCAACATCACGGAAGGACTGGAAGCAGCGGGCAGCGTGCCCCGTCTGGCTGTCTGACCTCCGGCATGTTAATTCGTCCTCGTGCTTGTAATCCGATGTGGAACTCCGAGGGCAAGATGCTCCATTACTTACGTGTCGGACGATGCTCATCTGTGTTGTTGATCCGGAGCCAGGAGCTGAAATTGCATGTTCCCTCCAGAAAGAGCCCCGCTCACTCGCTCGCTCCGTAGCCAGGCAGCCAGGCAGCCGTGCAGCCGTGCAACGACCCACCCTTCCCAGCGACGCGATGAATCGTCACGATTTAAGACCGCGGTTAAATTCAACAATAGCTTATATTTTTCCGTCTCGTTATTTTTAACCCTCTTGTTAATGCTGTTTCTCGGTTTTGGTTCATTGTTGTGCCCGTTTTATATTTTTCACTGCATTGTTCCAAGCGTAACATCGATTTGCATAAACCCTAAGTAATTGATGCTTACACGCACACAGTCCGATACGTGTGATCGTGAGTGTAAGAATTGCTTTGAATTGATACGCTGTTGCACACCTATTGCCTTCCTTGCGGTACAACCGGTGGTGGTGATGGTGCACCGAGTCAACTTCGACCCAAAATTGAACTCACAACCTGGCACTCGTGGTGTGCCCGGCATTCGAGTGAATAAGCGCTCCGAGCGTGTATGTAGGCAGTAATATGTGCCCGGTTCTGATCGCTTTAAACGCAGACGTTTGGCCTTGTCAGTGCCGATGCGAATTCAAATGTCAACACACGGGGAGAGCAGCAGACACCCGGGCCGCACGTGTGAGAGTGTCAGGTTTTTAGTTGCGTTGAGGAGGGAGTGCTGCCCTCTCCAGGCCAAACGGAGCACAGTCCCCCCCGCCCCCAGGAGCCGCTGTGGAATGAATCGTTGAAGAATGCTGCATTGGCGGCGGGGGTGCAAAAACATAATTAACAGCAAACGTGAACGCACTCGTCCACAACGATGCCTTAAAAATAATATATTTCTTACATAATATATATAATCGGCAACGTTTCAAGCATTGGCCCTTCCGTGCCCTGTGAGCCATTGCCTGAAGGGCCATTGCCTAAAACGTCACCGATTTTCTTTTTTGTTTTGAAGGCAGTGTTGTTGACAGGTTTGGTTGAATTTAAAATGTGCTACACACCAACTGAGGAAAAAATCGCTGTCCAAAATGTGTCCCACTTGGTTAAACATATCAATGTCTCGACCTGCATGGGCATTACAGCGACCAGCTCCCATCAGCGGTTCACCCTCGGCAAAAACAAAAACTGCGTGCGGTATAAACGCAAGCGAATGCCTTCCGCGTTAGTTTGGACAGCCTTGAAACCGCACGCACAAAAAGAGAGCTGTCCAAGTAAAAAGCTGGCACTGCCACCCGCGCAGGTTTGGCTTCTACCGATACATGAAGATGGACGCGCCAGAGCCGCGACCGGGACTCGCAGCTCAGCAGCCGCAGAGACGGGACGGAGAAAACAACGGCAGCCTCTGGGAGGACCGGGGCTCGGACGGTGAGGCCCCCGGCACAGCCTGCGGCGTTCCGTTCCACCACGCGCTGCTTTCCCCCCACACGTGCCGTGCTCGCCCCTCCCCAAACCCTGCCCCAAAGGTCGCAAACGGGTTTTGATTCCTTACCCGTACCCGGCCGCACCGGGGTCGCAAACGGGTACCCGTTCCCGTACACGTACCCTACCCGTACCCGGCCAGGTACAGGTAGGGTACGGGTATCGGGGACCTGATTGCGACCTCTGGGAGGAAGCCATGTTGCAGGCGCGGGTGGGTTGATTCTAGGAACTTGAATTGTGAGAAGAGACAAGACGTTTAGGAAATGAGTGACAAACGGTTACTCACCAGTGACTCACGGTCTACCCGTACCCGGCCGCACCAGGGTCGCAAATTGGTACCCGTATCCATACCCGGCCGGGTACGGGTAGCCGCGTATCGGGTAGGGTACGGGTATCGGGTACCCGGTTGCGACCTCTGCCCTGCCCATCTGGGGTATTTCTTACGAGCCACTCTGCGTCTTGGTCAGCTCTCGCCTCTGATCGGGAAAATTAAAATGAGCGATGTTTCCCCACCCCCGGTGTTCAGCCCCACGAACTATGTTGAAAGCTGTTCGATCAATCCTCTTAGCTCCGAGAAGCGTTCTTAATTTAATGTCGGGACTGCTTCTTCTTCCGTATGGTCTCCGCGCAGTCCCTCCAAGCAGATCCAATACGGTGGCGAGATGTTCACTACCTCGCCTGGTATACAGGAGCTCGTGGGTTTGATCCCCACCCTGACGATGCCTGCTGTGTATTTTGAGTTTGCATGTTCTCCCCGTGCTCGCATGGATTTTGATCCTGGTCCTCCAGTTTGTCCCTCCACATTTAGAATCAACATGCGTTTAGAGTATTTGGCTGCTATAAATTTCCACATGATAATAGAGCCGTATAGCTCAGTGGGGCTTACCCGATAAAATATTTTTTTATCGTTTAGTTTTAGTTTATGATCGTCGTTCTCCCGCTTCTTGACCCCTGTCACCCTCAGCGCTGGACCCCAGGGACCAGTTCTACGATGACGACGGCGGCGGTGGCATTGGCGGTGGCGTTGGCATTGGCGGTGGCATTCACCCCGACGGTCTGCCCGACCGCGCCGCGAACGAAAACAACGAGGAGGAGGTGGACGAGGAGGAGTACGACGACGAGGAAGAGCAGGAGGAGGAGCCGCAGCAGCCGGAGCTGGCCCCGCCGGACCGCGTGCGCCGCCATGCGCCTCAGCACGGCGCAGTGGACACGGAGAACGACGAGCGCGAGCCGGATCGACGGCACCGGCGAGAACGAGGGCGGGAACGCAAGCGAGAGAACGGGCGGGAACACGAGCCCACTGCGGGCCGGCCTGCCGCGGGGGGCGATCAACACCAGGCGGAGCAGCAGCACGCGCTCCCCCCTCACAACCGCGCCTTCCCCGTGCAGTGGTTTGTCGCCAATCACGATGCCGGCGCCGTGCTGGGGGAGCCGGCCGCCGGGCCCCGTGCCGGCGTCGCGGGCGGCAGACGCAGGAAGCACAAGAGGAGGAGGAGGCCCGAGCGGCCGGAAGTCCGGGAGGCGGGCGGCCGGGTGGAAGCGGCGGGGGCGGCGGCGGCGGCGGCATGGCCGGCCGCGGACGAGGGGCGTGCCGGGCCGCGGCGCAGGGACTACGGCGACGATTTTGACGACTACGCGTTCCAACGCCGGCGGAAGCTCTTCGGGCTGGACGGCAACCCGAGCCCCGCGGTGCCACGGGGAGCGGTGGAGGATGGGGGGGGCGGCGATGGGTTCGCTGCGCCCGCCGCTGCCGAGGTCGGAGAGCCGCGGCGTCGGTTCGGCGACGGCGACGCCGCAGCCGCCGCTCGGCCTCGCGGCAAATCGCGAGATTTTCGGGAAGCGGTTCGCGGCACGGGGAACGAATCCGCCGAAGCCGCGGCCGCCCTTCGCGCCTACAATGCGGCACACAACGCAAAGAGGAGGCGTAAGAACGTGAGGAACCAGAGGGACGCGAGGGAAGACGGTCACGGTTTGGCCGCCGCAGCCCAAGGAGGGGACGGTGTGGTGGTGAAGGACGTTGCTGACGGCGAAGTGGCAATCGGTAATAAGAAGCGTCAGCCTTCTAAACGGCGCGCTCTCGGCCCGCAAGGAGGAGCGAACGACGTGGATCCAAAGCAGAAGGTGGCGGTGGACCTCCCCCTCGTCAATGCCGGGGGAGTCGGAAAGAACGCTTCCCGCGACATCACCACGGGGGCCTCTGTCGCCACCAGAAGCGGCGTCGTGGCGGGGCGCGACCGAGATGCAGGGGCAGCAGTGGAGAAGGTCGGCGAGGCGCCGGAGAAGAACGGCACGCGACCGCCGCAGAGCGCCAACGCCACCGACGGCGCCGTCAAACCCGCCGCCTCCCAGGCCCCCGCATCGGCGAGATCCACCACGCCCCCCACGCACGCTGCCGACGAGGAGCCACGCAGGAACGAGGCCAGCTCGCGGAGGATGGCCAAACGGAAGCGGGATCGCAACGGCGACCGCAGGTCGGAGGTCATCTTCGCCAACCACGCGGGCCGCGGCCAGGAACATGGGGGCGGTCCAGGTGACAAGGCGGCAGCCGCACCGGGAAACAACAACGACGACAACAACGACGACAACAACCGCGGCTCGCGGGTCGAGAAAAACGGGCACGAAGCCTCCCCAGGCAACCGTGGGGTCCAGCGCGGGACGACCGAGTCGCAGAGGGGCTACCCACGCGGCGACCGGGGCCGGGGCGGCGCCGAGCCGCTGGCGGCGGCCGGGGACGACGGAGACGCCGCCGCCGCCAGCAGGAACGAGGGGCCGTGGAACTCGCTGTCGTCCTTTGACCCGAACGACGATGGCGACGACGCGCGGGCTGGCGCCGGAGCGGTCGAGGACGACGGCGGGAGGGCCGACGACCTCGGCCGCGGGATCAGGGACGGGCGCAGGCGGCGGGGGCGCGCAGGAGGGCGCGGGGGCCGCGGCGGGGGGCGCAGCAAGTGGAGCTGGGCCGTGGAGGAGGAAGAGGAGGCGGACTGGAAGCGCACCTTCAGCATCGGCGAGACCGACTTCCAGTTCCTGCGCTCCGACTGGATCGACCTGCGCTGCAACGTGTCGGGCAACCTGCGGCTGCGAGAGGAGGAGGCCCAGGCTGTGGCGAACGTCATGATGGAGAACCTGGGCCGGGTGCATCCCGAGTGAGTGCGCGCGTGTTCACAAAGACAAAGATCCCCCGGCCCCCGTGTAGCCGTTAAAGACTGTTGGGGCAAGTGCGGTTTGCGAGCACCTGCGAAGGCCGGCACGGCACACAAGGGGGTGGGTGGCCAGCATCATTCTCGACCGCCTTTGTCTCCCCAGTAACGATGTTTACACATCGCACCAGGTACTCATTTGAGGATGAGTCGGCTTAGGGGGAGGCCCGGGACCGGTTCAGGTAATCGTCACTGGTGTTGGCCGTGACCAGAAATCGAACTCGGGTCGCTCGGTTCATTGAAAACCACGCTAAACTGTGACACTTCCGCTCCCCGCACACACGCACGCTTGAGATGAACATTACTCTCATGGGTTAGAGTGAGTGGGAAAGTCGTTTGAAAGGGATCTCGGAGCTCGCCCTATGACATCCCCTTCCAATGGGGCGTTCCGCCGCACTGACCTGCGAGAGGTGTTAAGGGCCACCTGGCCTCGCGACATGACGCCGTTACCACAATCGAGATGCTCAAAAAAATTTGAACCAAAACCCCCCTCGGCTTAGCCGATTCGGCCACCGTAAAGAATGTACAACATCCCGGGTGAATTGGTGATTCTTCACGGGATTTACCTGCACCCCATCCGACTCCCGCTCCCCCCCCGCGCAGCCTGTACGAGCTGCGCCGCGTGGTCAACGCGGAGAAGCGCCGCGACCGCGTCAAGGGCAACCGCTACCTCCTGGAGCTGGAGCTGCTGCACCGTCCGTCGGGGCGGCTGGCGCGCCTCTCCCACTACGTCTTCGCCCCGCTGCCGGCGCGCACCTCGGGCCAGGTCGCCGACGGCGGCGGCGGCGGCGTCGGCGGCGCCGCCAACGCGCCGGCGCTCTCGCTGTGCCTGCCGCGGGGCTTCGCGTGGAAGCCGGATGTGATGGTCTACTTCGTCGTGCCCGGTGAGGGACGCGCGGGGGGGTGCCAGCGCGCTGCGCGAAACGCGGCTTGGTTTTTCTCTACTAGCGCCGGGCAAGTCGATGGATTGATATTCGAAACCGCGGTGGGAAAAACCCGTGGTGGGCGAGGGATTGCTGCATGCGTCTACAGAAGATGATGATTGTGAGCTCCTCTGGGACCTCTCCCACCTGCTGTTGTGCAGTGGGCACAGCAGGTGGCAGCATTCGTCTTTGACGGGAGCATAACCGAAGTAGTTTATGTAGCTCTCTCTCTCCACGAGGGTGTGGCCTCCTCCTCCACTTCGTCCGTTGCCGTGAAGTCTCTCGTGTGAAACCTCACAATGCCTCTTGGTAACACTCGGGGCAACATTGTACAGTACAACAAATAAACCGGTTTCAAGGAATGGGTCGTCTCTCGGACCACTCTGTATCCCAACTATTCTATACGCCGAGATGGTAGCCCCGAGATCCTGCGTTTGTCAGATGGAGAAAGTTGATTATCTCAGCCCAAGTCTCCAGTGACTGCACACACACACACACAAAACCCCTCATCACGTTCCGTTTGGGCGAACACCTAATTTGGCTAAATTCCAACACTAAGAATAAAAGGAAATATCAGTTACAATCTCACGCGATGAACATTACTCTCAGGGACGGCGTGTTGGAAAGTGCTTTGATGACTAGAGGTCACATTGAGGGGGCCTCGGAGCTAGTTCTGTGATCTCTGCTTCTGGGGGCCATTCTCGAACATTAAAGTTTGCAATTAGTTGCAAACGTTTTATCGTCTCACGGACGTAACCCTTAAAGAAGAATCGTGGACATCGTGGAAAAAAGGCAAAGGAAGGAAGAGCGAACTGACAAATCCAGTCCCCACGGATGAAGTTTTCGCTCCTGCTTTGGGGGGGGGGGGGGGTTTGTCCGTGCACAGAAACGTGCACGTGAGAGGGAACACACAAACGGAGGGAGGCATGGGTTCGGGGCGCGCACGCTTCACGCTCGCATTCTAACTCGCACAAATCCTTCATGCTGGCACGAAGCTGAATGTAATTTTGTTATTTATTAAGTTAGTTCACACAGATGTTGACTGCAATGCCGCGCTGTGCTTGACCTGCCCGTCGCGCGCGTCCGTGCGGTGCAGTGAAGAACCAGGGCCGCTGGGTGCAGCAGTTCATCTGGGACATGGAGGCGCTGCACCGCGCCACGGGCGACCAGCGCTTCGGTGTCGTCATCGCCGACTACTCCAGCGAGGACATGGACGTGGAGAAAGCCCTGCAACGCAGCTCCCTCCCCCGGTGGGCGTTCTCACTTCCTCATCATCCACCTCATTCTGCTAGCCATACTCGTCCTCACTCCCTCCATCCTCATTCACGTCCCCCTCATCCTTCTCATCCTCCTCCACGTGCATCCTTTTCCCGCACCCTCCGATTAGCACAGTTTGCTACGTACGGTGCGAAAGAAGTTCAACATACAAACATCCTCCACCACCCCCCCCACATCCTCATCATCCTCCTCCAAGTGCTCCACCATCCTCCTCCACGTCCTCATTCTCTTCATCCTCTTTCTCCTCTTCCCTCGCCACCATCTCCTCCTTCCTCTTGCTCCTTCCCTCCCCCTTCCCCATCATCCTCCTCCTCTGCTCCTCAGCCACTCACTGCTGCTCGAAGAGTCATGGATGGACCTAATGTCCCCTTCAGTTCAGGGGACATTAGGGAAGCGTTCTTGCCGAAGTGTCACTCTGTCCATCCATGGTCACCATTCCCTGACTGGGCATGACTCCTGCGAAATGGTCAGGAAATGAGAGTCCAGCGGTGGAATGTTGAATCTATCTGTATGGAGTTTTGAGCGTCACCACCTCCCCTGCAGAGGTTTTCTCCAGTTTACTTCCACATGCAAAACGGTCAAGAAAATGGGTCGAATGAAATTTTGTGACCTTTGAGACTCAATGAAGCTTTTCAGGATACAGGGCTGAGCGGTATGTTACAGTACGTGGAATGATACAGTAACGCGGCGGTGTACACTCGGTCATTTTACCCGCCATCTCGCTGGGTGTGCGTAGTAGTACATCGTATCTCGCCAAACTTTATCGTTACATTATTTGCGTGCAAATGGTTTTTCGCTTAACACCGCATTTTTTGGGAATGCATCTACCACTGCCGCGTCGTTAAATGAGAACCTGCCGTACTATCCTTCCCCCCGCACCTCCATTTAGCACGGTTGGCTATGTACGGTGCGAAAGACGTTCAGCATACATGCAACATACATACTCTCTTTCCCGTTGCCACCCCTGCTCCCGTGCCCCAGGTATCACTACGTGAAGCTGCAAGGGAACTTTGAGCGATCGGCCGGCCTGCAAGCCGGGGTCGACGTCATCAAGGTAGACACGCGTTGCCGTGAGCACCTCACATCGCCTCCGGGCGAGGTGGCCTGGGTTCGAGTCCAGGTTCCACCCACCCGTGGTTAGACCCGGGTTCTCAACTGCAGTGAGTTGATGATCTCAGCCCGGTTTTTGCTATTTGCTCAAAACAAACAAAAAATGCTGCCAAATTTGTTTCTGCACTCAATTTGCCCAAATTGCAAAGCTGAGATCATCAATATCGCTTTGACTGTCACGTGACAAACATTGCTCCCGTATGCAGAGCAGGCGAGAAAGTGCTTCCCACCACCGTGTGTAGACCGGACGTCATGTAAGCGACCTCAGGAGTGGGTCTGCGGTGTCCACTTCAAGTGGGCCCGTTCTCGAACACGGAGGGCTGCATGCACTGCCGTGTGCGGGAGCTCCGCGTGGACGGCCCGTCTCGCTCGCGACGCGATCCCGATAACGTCGTCGGAACAAATTGGCGAAACGCGACAGTAACCACAGTGCCATTGGTGCAGAGCGCGAGCCAATCGCTTGCTCAGGTAGGAGCGAGCAGGTCATGAACTTCCCCGGCCGATGAATTCCTCCGAATCCACGGGTTCCCTACGTGTACCTCACCCGGTCGGCAAAATAAAACCGGCGACTTCTGTGCGTCACGGTAACGCGTGCGGCGCTCGCCCCCGGGGACGTTTGGAGACGTTGGGGAGACGTTGGGGAGACGTTGGGGAGACGTTGGGGAGACGTTGGGGAGACGTTGGGGAGACATTGGGGAGACGTTGGGAGACATTGGGGAGACGTTGGGGAGACGTTGGGGAGACGTTGGGGAGACGTTGGGGAGACGTTGGGAGACGTTGGGAGACGTTGGGAGACGTTGGGAGACGTTGGGGGACGTTGGGGAGACGTTAGAGACCCACCGCCCCACCCCCGTGGCACTTTCACAAAAGCCGGTTTGCGCGCGCGTCGTCATCGCGGTCGGATTCCAAGCCGCAATTAAATATAGACAAAGCGAAACGCCCTGTGTGTAGGTAACACAGCGGCGGGCGCGCCTGGCTGGAGGCACCTGTAAACTCTGCGCCGTAATCGCATCAGTGCGTTGCAGATAGCCGCTGTCTAAGTGGCGGTGGGCATATTGTTGGTGATAGAGCCTGACTGGCTGCGTAGTGTGTGTGTGCGTACGTGCTTCTGCCCGTCTGTGCGCTGTGCGTGTGTGTCATTGATGGATGTTCGTGCGTCTGTGTGCGACATGCGAAGGCTGCATTCCATCAGCTACACTCGTGCAATGTGTACGGGCGGAACGATTACCGCTCCTCCCGATGCCCATAATAAAGAAAAATCGAGAGTTCAGCTTGCGTGACAGGTTTGTTTAATCGCCTTAAAAAGAGGTGAAAGTGGAAAAATGTCAAAATTAACCCCACATGGGCGAGGTTTGGTTGCGCGTGTTCCAGATTGTGGCGGAGCAAGTAGGCTCCGAATCCTCCAGGCTTGTCTTCACCTTCAAGTTGAAGGTTGCTTGGCAACCGTGGGCGGCACATCTGCTTGGCACGTGTGTACGTATGGCGTCGTTAAACGTTTTTGTAGAACTGAAGAAAGAGAGGAACGGGAAAGGTGTGCTGGGGGCCGGCAGCGGAGGTTGTTTTAAATGACTTCAGCATTTTTCTTTCTTTCAGTTGCCGTAATTTATTTTATTGCTTTGGTGGGAGGGAGAAGGAGTTCCTGTGACCCCGAAGCGAGCACCTCATCATGCCACGCCCGAGAACTTCGCCAGGCCCCGACGGCCGCCGGCTTCTCACGGCCCCCAGCGCGAGGCGCTCGGGTTTCTCCGAATTGTTCCTCCTTGAGTCGGTCGCGCCAGACGCAATCCGCGATGCGATTTAAAACCTAACAACTAAACTTTTAATATATCACGATGTTTTGATCGCCTGAAGACGATCGCGTGTGTTGCGATCGAAACGTCGTGATCTTTTATTTCTATTTACGTGACTTCACCGAAAGGCCCAAAGAGGATGAATTCCTGCAGTCACGAAAACTTTATATCAAGATTCAAACTTTTTGCATCGTTTAAGACTTTAGCGACTTAACTAAACTGTCTTCTTGGTTCTTTCGGTAAAGTCACGTAGAAGGGAAATAATAAAATAATAAAAATTAAACATAATAAGATAGAATTCTCACGACGTTTTGGCCACAACGCAAGCAGCCGTCGGCCACAACGCTACTTGCGTTGTGGCCGAAACGTCGTGAGAATTGTATTTTGTTATGTTTAATTTTATTATTTTATTATTTCCCTTCTACGTGACTTTACCGAAAGAACCAAGAAGATGAATCCCTGCAGTCACGAAAGCTTTAAATCGAAATTTAAACTAAACTGTTTTATTAATCAGGTAAAGCCCATTGAGCTATTCGCTCTTTTTCAGAAGCGACCTGGTTATCACAAATGATAGTTCAACGAAGTGGTCGCTTATCACGTGGAAGTCTATAGCAGCAGCCATGTACTCTAAACGCGTGAAGTTGCTTCTAAATGTGGAGGGGAAAAAACTGGAGGACCCGGAGAAAAATTAACGCGACCACGGAGAGAGAGAGACACGCAAACTCCAAATATACAGCAGGCGTCAGGGTCAGGATCGCATCCACGACCTCCTGTATACCAGGCGAGGTAGCTAACATCTCGCCACCACAGCGCATAAACACGTCTGACGACCGAACGGCAGCGCGAGCGATAGAGGGCAGCAACACAGCACACTCCCTTCTTCAGTCGCGTGAAACGAAAGGTTATTCAATTAGCAAGCGGACGGAGGAGGACAGGGGACTGGGGGGGGGGAGCACGTTTTTTGAATTCGTGTAGTGAGGTCGAGTGGATTTACATGGATTTGAGTCGAAGGTTTAGAGGCAGTAAATCCAGTTTCTGTGGAATTCGATTGGGTGGTGGGGAATGTCGCTGACCGTTCTGTCTCTTGTGGCTTTCTACCCGTGTTGTTGTCTATCAGATTTGCAATCAGCTTGTTTGAGTGTTATCTCCTCCGATGCGTGGGTGTTCTTCGAGTGTTTGGGAAACGTCAGTCTTGGCAAAAACTTTCTGTAGTGTCAACTGGGCAAAGATAATGACGACGACGACGGCAACGACGATAACAACGATGTGGCTGTGCCGGCAGACATGCGGCTAGACCCCCCACAACGTTCCGTGGTGACCGCATTAATCGCAGCGCCACTCCTGACGTCAGCGGTGAAATCGGTGGCGGTGGGCGGCGGCGGCACAGCCGCACGCCATAATAGCGGCAGCCGGTGATCCTACCCCGGCAGGCCCGCGTAATGCACCGATCCCCGCAATTACCGCGACTTAGCCGTGGTTGAGGTTAAGTTCTGGGACCGCGCCCCTCAACTCTTCCGTGTGGCAGCTTTAGCCAGGCGTGGCAGCGCATGCTCAGAAGTTGGCGGATTTGCCCAGAAACGATTGTGTCCCATCGAGGTGGGGGGGGGGGGCGAGCCCTTGGTGCTGGGTCGTTTGGTGGGAACGCTCGACGTCTGGGGATACCGGGTGGTGTCGGCGCGGGGAATACAAGGAAATGGCGGTGCAAGCAATGGGCTCGCGAAACCGCCTGTGCGAGGCATTGAGCGTTGCCCACCCGTACGTGTCGGTTTTGTACTCGGGTTTTGTCCCACTTGAAGCCAAACGCTTATTAATAGCATTGGCCAAACACCCCGAGGCAGTTCGCTCAGAAAAAAGCAGCATTGAGACTCATTGAGGCTTTCCTGGATAAAGGAATAATTATCTCGGCGTGAAATATTTATGATAGCTTAGTTGGCGGCACATCCCTCCGACGTGTTTTCGAGTTTGGACCCGCGTGTTGTTCGGCACGATGTCTGACGTTTCGCTCCACGTGCTGAAAGCTTCTTCAGGAATTGCATGCACCAGCAGCAGTGGGCAACCGCTACTTACAGGGACTCTTCTACTTACGAACGAGTTAGGTTCCAGAGGTCTATTCGTAAGTCGATTTGTTCGTAAATTCAACTTTACTCCTGTCGATTCCAAACACGTACGGCATGTACACTTAACACGGGGAATGGCTTTGAAAGTTGTATAATCTCCTGTAGATGTAAATGCCACTGGTTCTGCATGTTCTGCAGATGTCAATGCCACCACCGCTGTCTATTGCACGGCGGGTTGAACTTACGACTCTCGGTCTGGACAGGCAACTGGACATACAGACAGATTTGTTCTTATCTCTGAAAGTTCGTAATTCGAATGTTCGTAAGTAGAGGAGTCCCTGTACTCGAGCACATGTGACGAAACCTCGAGCGTCGGGCCGAAGAGCACGCGCTACAATCCGAAAACACCGCACTGAGCTGCGCACGGCGCGATATGCAATAAAGCCGTGCCATTGCCTCTGTAATGGCACAGTTATGTTAATTTGGCGGAACGTTGCTTAAACTGGCCGACACATCGCACGAATTAGACTATGATGTAATTTTGGCGCAGGGGCTTACGGCCTGTGAGGCAGCGCATTTTAGATATTTACTGAAATGCACTGCACATGGGCTCTTGGTTGAACATAAGGGAGATTTTGACCCATGTAGGTAATCCTATAATTGTTATTACTATTAATTATTTTTTACCAGTCTCACCGCCCGTTAGCAGCGCGCCAAAATTATTTTGCGCCGGCTGTGAACGCCGAATTAAAATGAAATTGCTCGTCGCAATTATCGTGGGATTATCCCTTAATGTGCCAATGATGACATTGCCATTAGGGTAATGGGCCGCTTGTTTCATCTCTGTGTGCGCGTGCGTACACCGAGCACTGAGGAGCTCTCGGAGCAGCCATCGCCCACTCTTCCCTCCTCACCGAGCCACCGTCATCTCCGTCATCGCCAGTGAAACACCCTTCTCTGCGTGTAATCCATCGCTAGCGGCTTACATCAGGTTAATGCATTTATCTGCGATCACCGTGGCGAAAGTTGCGACCCGGAGAGTCGCGTGCGTCGCCGCGGCCTGGTGACAGGCTCGTGTCGGCCATCTTGGAGGTGCTGCCACCCCGCCGTGTCACCCCAAGAGGCCTGGTCGCCAAGGGCTCGTGCCGGTTTCTCAGCTGTTGTGGAGCTGAAGCGATTGTGTTTCGAAGAGAATGAACGTTGTTATTGTGCAGCTTCTTGAGATGCGAACACAGTTATGCACATTGTCACTCCGCATTTGTGACTTTGTCGTGTTTTGCATATCCTAAAAACACTTTATTTTTGTATTAAACTATAAGTAGAGTTGAGCGTGGATAGTAGCACAGGTTGCTCAAGTTTTGCAGGGATATCTGGTGGGCAGCAGAAGACAGCGCAGCAACATCAGTTGTTCTACTTATATTTTTCCAAACACACACACACCACTCGTTAATTGCAGTGGCCAAACTTCCCAATACACCACCCTCCTGAAACTCAATGAATTGCACATCGAGTCTTGAGTCTTGAGACTCGATGCGTGTCTCCTTGATGAACCTACACTCGGAAGGTCTGCTGCGTGCCGATAATAATCTTCAGGTCTTCATAAATCCATTACTGTACAAATGCCGTATCGGTCACGGGGATCGTTTCACCCCGTGCATATTTTATATCGTTCCCCATGTGATGTTGATATTCCTGGCAGTATCTATTCGCATGTACGACGATGCGTTGACTGTGGCTTGCGTGGTGCGTGCGTGGTGCGTGCGTGTGTGTGTGCGTGCGTGTGTGCGTGCGTGCGTGTCGCTTGCAGGACCCACACAGCATCACCTTCCTGTGCGACCTCCACCTGAGCTTCCCGCACGACATCGTGGACAACATCCGCAAGCACTGCGTCGAGGGCCACATGGCGTACGCGCCCATCGTCATGCGCCTGGCGTGCGGGAAGTCTGCCCGCGAGCCCGACGGTGAGAGAGCCGGGCAAAGCGAGGGGGGCTGGCACACGTGCAAGCGAGGGGGGGCACGTGAGAGACAGACGCCTTACGACTGGGAGGGGTGGCGTGCGCACAAGCGAACGAGCGAGCGGGCGAGCGAGTGCGTGATCAAGAGGATGGGCCAGAACTGAGCTGGTCTGTTGGTAGGCTTGCAAGTGGGCTGGCTGGTTGGCAAGCGAGCGAACGGGTTAGTTTATGGACAAGTGAGAAACCTAGCGAGTGGGTGAACATGTGATCATGCTGGAAGTCAACAGTCCAGTGGATGAATGCGTGAGTATTAAGCGGGATGGTGAGTTGGCTGGTGGGAGCAAGAGTGAGCGAACAAATGGGCGACCAAGGAAACGGGCAGCTAGGCAACGGAGTTCGGCGATCGGGGCGGGCTTGTCGGGCCATCAAGCGAGTGAGCTGACTCGGATGATAGGCAGGTGGGCGAGTGAGCGAGCGGCCAATCACGAGCGTGGCGCAAGGGGCAATCAAAACACTCTTTGAGAACAAAATGCGAGGCGGGGCGTGGGGGCGGACTGACGCCATCTCACGCCGCTCTTCCACATCTCTGGCCCGCCCGCACCCACTGCCCTGCTGCCAAACCGCGGCCGCAGCTCCTGATCTGGGTGTAGATGCAGAGCGGGGAGCTGGGTTGGGGAGAGCGTGGAGCTCAGTTTGCGTCCGGGGCCGAGCCTAGTGTGTGCTCTCATTAATCGTCGTCGAGACCGGAGCGATTGCTGCGCGATTGCTCATCCGATCGATGAGGCAATAGCACACCGAGAGCTCAAAGCGGTGACACGCTCAAGGCGTGGTAACGACACGTCGATTAGTCACATTGTAATTTCAGCTTACATTACTGTTGTCCATTTAACTGTGACCCCAGGTCATGTTTGGAGCTTGGCGGGACTGCGGGTTGATGGGGGGGGGGGGTGGCATGAATGGTTACGTGCTCATTTAGCGTGGTGATTTTAGAGCGGTGAAGTGTTTTAGCCAGTGGAGCGGTGGTGCAGTGTGGTTAGCACACTGCACTATGAACAACAGCTGGCGTGAGTGTAAATCACAGCCACGGCTAGTGGCGAGTGATATCCGAGCCATTCCTGTGCGTCCTCCGCCCCATTTCACCGACCTCGCACTGACCAGCTTTGGCGAAGTACAGCCACAGTGGACTGACAAAGAAACAGAACTGACAGCACCGCTGTCATCTTACAGTCTAATTCCAAACGTGGTTGAAACGAGGATTGTCGCGTGTACGCATGGATTCTGTTTAACACCTCTTTCTTCCGATGCACCCCTCTGAACCTTCACCCCACTTTGCTCTATGGCGCGGGGCCCCCCCCCGCGGCCGGGGGGCGGGGGGGGGGCGGCCCCCCCCCACCCTCCCCCCTCACCTCCCCCGACCGTAATGCCGAACAGGCTACTGGGAGGTCAACGGCTTTGGGCTCTTTGGGATCTACAAGTCGGACTTTGATGGAATCGGGGGGATGAACACGCAGGAATTCCGCGACCACTGGGGCGGCGAGGACTGGGAGCTGCTGGACAGGTGCGTACGTTACCCCTCGCATGGCGATTAAACACGCGCACGAGTACGCACACTCGCCCGGATAGACGCACGCACGCTGGGGAACGGTAAGTAGCCACGCACGTTCATGGCACAGGAGCTATGATGTCCTTTTGGCCGGCCTGCTCCTCTCCAAAGAGAGGAGCTTCAAGTCGGGGACCCAAGTCGTTTCGTGGGCGGTGCTTATCTCTCATCTTCACGCCTTCCCGAGCCGGTGTTGTGTGAAATTCCACATTTCTACGGTTGAAAGCGAGTCGTCCACTGATGTCCACCGACCGGGATTTTGAAACTCGCGACCTTGCCGCTCGCTCCGACCGCTACGCACGAAACGATTCGACCCGCGAGCGGTGCGGGGGTCATTATTCAAATCAAGATGAGGTTTGTAGAAATATTTTGCCGTGAATTGTTGTGTACATTCTTGATTTGAAGTTTTCGTGACTGCAGGGATCCATACTCTTTGTTTTTTTCGGTAAAGTCACGTAGGTAAAAAAAAATGAAAACTAAATTAAATCACGACGTTTCGGAAGCAACACAAGCATCTGTCATCAGGTGTGACCGCTGCAGCAAAATGACTGTAGTGTGTACAGCGTATGCTCATCGAACGGCGTCGATTCCCCGCATGTACCGTAAGCGTAAGATTGTTTTAATTGAGCAGGCAGGTTAATTGAGGAACGCCCATGAGATTATTTTCTTCTTGGAGGCGTTAATTAATTAATTATTGGGGGCGCTCACACTTTTAGTTTTTTATCCGGGAAGAGATTTGCGGCGTGCAAGGACACGGGCGAGGTGTAATCCTTCGCGGCCACCTGCGTGACTCACTCCCTTTTACCAACCGCAACTTTATTATTATTTTCTTTGTGATCTCCATCATCATCCCAATCATCATCGTGAGTAACCACACCCTTGCGAGCCTCAATGAACAATGAGACGGCTTTTATCCATCACCGAGCCTGCCAGTCAGTAAGTCGCCCTGCCTCTTGTGTGTGTGTGTCATTAACACTCTATGGACGTTCACAAAAAGCTGATGGCATTGTCACACGTCCGCTGTGAAAATGGGGGGGGGCCCCCCCCCCCCCCCTCACTTTCTCCGCTGGGTGTATCACAATACATCGGCTCGTTGATGAAATTCGATTCGTGCTATCGTTGACTCAAGCATCTTGTCGCACGTCCGCGAATCGGACTTTTATCTCTTAGGCAAATAGTGTACGAGTTAAACGCCCGTCTACGCTTAGGGCCTGAGGAGCGAATCACCCAGAATTCGCTTCGACACATTGCAGAAGCTAAGCAGGAATTGAACCCGGACAATGCTTGGATGGTTGAAGACCATGCAGGCTACTGTGGGTGTGTAACCCACGTGGGGAGCGGTAGTGCAGTGGCTAGAGCCCTGCACGATGAACCCGGCAACCCGGGTTCGATTGCTGCTCACAGTCAATACGAGTGATGATTATCCAAGCCGGTCCTGGACCTCCCCTATGTCGACTCAGCTGGACGTGATGCTGGCCACCCCCACCCCCTCGTGTGCCATGTCGGCCTTCATAGGTGCTACTCGCTAACAGCACTTGCTCAGACAGTCTGGTTAAGGCTATGCGGGGGATCTTTGTCTTCATCTCGTAACCCACGTGTGGGTGTCTGGCGCGCGATGCTGCAGGGTACTCCAGGCCGGTCTGGAGGTGGAGCGCCTGCACCTGAGGAACTTCTACCACTACTTCCACTCGCGGCACGGCATGTGGAACCAGATGAAGGGCGCGCAGGACCGGGAGTGATGACCCGGTGTGACCCGGCATGACCCGGCGACTCTGAGCCAACCCCTTTGCTCCGTTTCCACGACTCGGCATGCCACTTTCCTCCATCGTTTACGAGCCTGCGGTTGGGAGTTTTATTTTGTTACTTTTGCTTTTTCGTTTTTTTTATATCGTCCGCAGTTGGGTCGTGGGCGAGGGACCCCGGGAAGGGTGGCGTGGGGCAGAGAGGAGACATCCTGGAAGACCTGAAAAAAAAACACGCACACAAGGGGAAAAAGGAAAAATGTTTTAGATCCTACGTGTGGGCATTTCAAGGAATGCCAGCAAACGGAGAGGGCTGACTTGTACGAATTATTTCTTGTGAACGATTATTGCAAAAAGGTATGAAGATGGATGGGGGCGGTTCTTTCATCAACGGCAGAGCGACATTCGAGCATCGTTTGCGGTTTGTTGCCATCGCGCGCCGTAAAATTGTGGGCGTGCGCCGAGCAAAGGGTAAACACTCCTTACTTTTACTGCCTTCGCTGCTGAGAGCGAAAACCTGGAACGGATCGATGAACGACCGCACTGCGCAGCACAGCACCAAAGGCAGTGCCGAGGGAGACGTCGTCAGCCGCGGAACCTGAACGGAATCAAAGAAATCTCGCCCGGATATATTTCTGGGCGAGCGTTTTAAGAGCGAAAGAAGCGAACTGAAACGTGGAAGGCGAGGGCTGCCGAGCTCGTGAGCGTGGCACCCTGACTCTTGGCACGTCCACTTTGTTGACATTTATTCAAACAAAAATGTAACGATATCGCTTTGTTTTCCTTTAACCTATTGCCGTTTGGGGTGTCGTTCGGACGTGTCCCGTTTACCCATGTTTTCTTATTGGCCACATTGGCACGGTTTAATTTTTCTGCAAGCTCTTCCCCGGTTTTACGTCACTGTGGATTTGCATTCACCATTCGTTCCCCGGTTGTGCGTTTTTGTTTTCGCGTAAGGGGTTGTCGGCGGAGGTCCCGTCCTCCGCTTTGGGGCGACACACGACAAGCCGTCCATCCGATGTCGCTCTATCAAGGCCGCCCATCGACGGCCAGCAGAGACGTGTGCCCCCGTCGTGTGCGAATGTGACTTTTTGTGACGCTAAGGATTCCCCCCCCCCCCCCAAACAGTCTGAAGTATAAAGAAATTCGAAATATGCGATGAATTGCCCGCACATTACTGAATTGGGAAAAGTCACGTAGCAACATCCGTCCCTACCTAGTGGCAGACCAATGCCCCGCTTGCGATGTTCACTTTAGCCGCACGGGGACAGCAGCCACAGGGTGAGTCCCGAAATGCACTGCATGGGAGGCAACGGTATGAATATTAAGTTGTAATGACGATGATGAAGAACCCAGAGAAACGAGAGGTCAGGGGACATGACCAGTTCAAAGGGCACGGCTTAATATGGGGCCGCTTGCGGTGATGCCAACGCTTGGCCAGCCAGCGTTTGGTGGAGTCACTGACTCGCGTTTCGCTTTGCCGTCCGTGACCTATCGCACAATGCTCGTAATGATTGGCACACGGCAACTTGAACACTGAGCACACACAGGCACACGTATGGCGAGAGCAGACCTTCGAGCTCGTGTGTAGGGAATGCAGGGAGCGAGACTTGGGCGGTTGTCGGCCAAGCGGGTAGGTGACGAGCCTGGAGTAGTTATATGTTGATGGTGCGCATGCGAAGTTAACTACCTCGCCAAGTGTGCAGGAGGTCGTGGGTTCGATCCTGACCCTGATGCCTGTATATTTGGAGTTTGCGCGTCTAATCTTCCCGTGGTGGCGTACATTTTTCTCCCGGTTTTTCCCTCCACATTTAAAATCAACGCGCATTTGGCTTCTATAATTTTCCGCGTGATAAGCCACAGTCGTGCCATCATTTGTGATAGCCTGGTCCCTACTGAAAAAGAGCTATATAGCTCTGTGGGGCTTTACCTGGTCAAATAAAACGTAGGATAGGTTTTCCCTATTTTTCTAGCAACACAACAGGTGTTGAGATGTTAAAACACCAAACTGAAACCTTTTACAAAATAAAACGTAGTTTCTAGTTTTTAAAGTCCGTGGCCCATGTTCCAAAGGAGGAGCACTAACAACTCCATTGCGCAATGACCACGGACTCGTGTATCACCGCTCGTGACTCTCTATTATAGATCGAGGGCATTGGAAATTCATAGCCAGAGAGCTTTGGATTTGGCGAAGGCTCCGCAGTCCGTTGTGTGAATGTCATCGCTCGCTCGTTCCCTAAGGTGGTGCAGGAGCTGCTTTGCCTCTTCATTTGCGTAATAAGCGACAGTTAAAAATATACTTTTTTTTGGGTGGGGGCTGAAATTATCTTTGAAAGGAGATAATCATTTCAGATTTTTTTTGGGTAAAAAAAAACTAACGTCCAAAAATGAGAGGGCACAAAGAACGTGGTCACGGGGTCACCGCAAGCCTCGGCCTACCACGTGCTCGCCTCGTAGAGATCCCGCGGACCTCGTTGGACAATAATCGTCCAAACAAATTAAAGTATATTTCCTTAGTGATAAAAAATATATTTAAAAAGATATATAAATAACTTACGAAAATCTACGTACAAACAAACAAAGAGAGAGCCCCACGTTTGCCACTCGCAGGGCCACGTGGTACAGACTGAAGCATCCAAGGGCGCACGTGATGATGAGCCAAGTCCGTGTGCGGTGTGGCTCTTCAAGTGCCACGCGAACTCCGAGACTCCGCGGCAGAGGTCGCAAACGGGTTTTGATTCCTTACCCGTACCCAGCCGCACCAGGGTCGCAAACGGGTACCCGTACCTGGCCGTACCCTACACCCGTACCCGGCCGGGTACGGGTATCGGGTACCTGATTGCGACCTCTGGGAGGAAGCCATGTTGCAGGCGCGGGTGGGTTGATTCTAGGAACTTGAATTGTGAGAAGAGACAAGACGTTGGGAAATGAGTGACAAACAGTTACTCACCAGTGACTCACGGCCTACCCGTATCCGGCCGCACCAGGGTCGCAAACGGCTACCCGTACCCGGCCGGGTACGGGTAGCCGGGTATCGGGTAGGGTACGGGTATCGGGTACCCGGTTGCGACACTCTGCTCCGCGAGTCCTACTTGGAGAGCTTTCGGCCGTGAAGGCTGTGGGCCGCGAGCGAACGCGAGAGCCGGGTAACTCGTCTGAGGTGGCGAAGGAGAGTGGGTGGGTGGGTGGGGTGGGGGCGCTGAGCCCTCTTGAGCCCCGTGAGTCCCGCGGCACGTGTTCACGGTGTTCGCTTGGACCAACGTCTCGTCGGAGAGCCCCCAACGCTGGCGCCGCCCGGGTTCACAGCCGTCGATGCCATTTCGCTTTCGTTCAACGGAGAGGATTTTTTTTATATATACGTATACTGTACAGACGTTTCTACGCGTTATATAACGATGCATCAATGCCAGGGCGTCATCTCTTATAGGTCACCGAGGGTTTTTGTAAAATGTGGTCGCGCTGCGTTTTTACCTGTTGGGTTCTGGTTTTTTCTTGGCACACTTGACGGCATTTTATTTAAAAGTTATTTAACGTGCTTTTCTGCCCGTTTAAACATTAACTACTGAACTCGCTGGATTTCTGTCGAGGAAATTCTTTACATTTTTAACTTATATCTTGAGTCGTTATCATTGCAAACACTGGATCTTTAAGGTATATTTTATCGATATTTTAGTTTTGCTATTACGTAATCACGTCTTGTTCCCCCCATTTCGATTCCCGCCCGCTTTGGATTACCGAGTCGTGGTCCTGCTACGCTCCATCTCAGTCGCCACAATCGTCCCGATGTTTGTTTGCCCCCCCCCCCTCACGGCCCTCTGCTCGAAGACGTCCACACGGCCCGGGTTTGGCGTTCGGATCGCGTAACGAGAAGCGGCTCATCGGCCAAAGCAGTGCGATGGGAAATCTCCATTCCGCTGATTGATATCACCACCACTGCTGCACCAGGCAAGGCCCTTTGAGCCGTGACCCTGTGTGCATGTTGACCTTCTACCCCCGGTGTACCTGTTGACCTTCTACCGCACACCGTGCTTAGCCCGACAGTGTGGGAGGAAGGTAACGGCGGCATCGCACCCTCTCCGTCTCGTTTGAGGGAGTTGGCACCTCGGCCATCGGCGATCTGTGTTTTTTCGCGCGATCTGGTTGCACGCAATTGAATCGCTCATTTGCGGGACGCGTCTCCGTTGCCGGTTGCGAGCGGTTGGTGCAACCCGAGTTGCTCAGAGTAGAGGCAAGACTCGAGCAACGGTGTCGATCTGCTCGGCGATTGGTGGCGACGCGGCTTCGCCACGTGCACAACATGATCGTCACGGTCTAACGCTTGGGAGGAGGCTTTCGCAACCAATATTAGCCATGGTAGAGTCTTTTTTAGGGCAGAGCGCGTAAATATAAATGTGTCGTTAAACTCGCAACCACCCAACACAGCCAATTAGTAAGGTTTGTCACGTGAACAGAACATTAAACCTACAGCATTTACTATACTCGGTGGGTTTATTCTCCAACGCACCGGTGTGCTGAACTAGTAACGAATTGGCATGTTTTGTTTACGTTTCGGGTTTAACAACATTTATATTTACGCGATCCAACCCTAAAAACCTCTGTCAACTTGGGGGGAGGGACGTACCAGAAAAGGGGTGGGGTCTGTGCTCTAGAGGGCGTGGCCAGACACGCCCCTCGTGCGCAACGACTCGCTGGGACGTGCAACGAAGCCACTTTTAAAACGGTGGGGGCCTTCGCCACCAAATATTATCCGTGGGTTTGGAACATAGTCGTTTGCAAGGGCAAGGCGATCGGGTTTCGGCGATTCGGAAGAGCGATTGTGGACCGCGTGGCCGATGGCTCGGGCCGTTGAGACGCTGTATTTCTAAGAGGCGGGAAAACTGAAAGTAGAAAACATTGCTACTGAAATGTCAACGTACTGTCACGCTCTAGGAAGATGATTACAGCAATAGGTTAATTTTAACTTATTAAAAAAATAGAGTTTTATTTATATGTATCGTAATGCTGTCAACTGCTGGATTATTTAGCCATCTGTCCACTTGTGGCCCCACGTCACATGGTCAGCTGGTGAAATATTTTTTGCGATCTCGAGATATTGTCACGAGCATATACGTCGCGAGTGCTGCCTCTGTAAAAATGTTGAAAGTAATGGTTCAGGTTTTATTTGTTTTTTTTTATATATCTCTCTAAACAACCCGGCAAAGTGAAGCAAAAACCTCCTCTTGAAAAAAACAGTGACCGCACTGCGTGTGGAGCACCACGAGAGCGCTTTGGCGACACAATGTCTGCGTCTTCACTCTTGCTTCGTTCTGCACCTAACCCGTTACACTCGTCTATATTGTGTTCATAATCGAGGTTTTTTTTGGGTTGGATGGTGTGAATATCAATGTATCGTTGAACGTATTTTATGTTTTTCATATTCAACTCGGGTGTCATGTGTATATTTTTGACCGTTTTCTCTCCCGAATTTACTTGAATTTTTTTTTTATTTCCCCCCTCGTGGTTCCCAATAACCGGTGCGCGCGCGTGTGTGTGTGCGTGATTTCATTCGCCGCAGCTTAGCTGCCAATGTTTTGGGGACTCTTTTATTTTGCTCGTCCCGTAATCACGGCGGCTTTTGAGGAGGGGTCGACGGAACGCCCGGGGATTGCATCATTCAACGAGCGCCGCTCCCCACCTCCAGCGGAACGAGCTGGTGCCCGTAGGAAGGCAGGACAGCAAGTCGGTTTGATGGGCCGTTTGCTGTGTGGAGATTCGAGCATTCTCCCCTCCTCATCTCTTGAGCTTTCTCCGGTTTATCCCGGTTGCCTCGACGTGAAAAGATGTACCCGATTAGCAATTTGACATTCAACTGAAGCTAATTAGTTGGTGATGCGGCATTGGCAGGAGCGCACGAACGGCAAAAGCAAACTCAACACATTTGTCAACAGCAATAACATTGCCTTTCAGAGGAAAAAAAATGTTATAATAGACGTCGTTTCTGTGCAACGGCCCTTCACAGCACCTGGAAGAGGCCAGAGGCAGAGGTCAAACTTTTCAGAAGTTTATTTCCCAAGTAAAGCCCATTGAGCTATGAAAGCTCCGTTTAAAGGGCGACACGACTGGCAGATGATGACAGCAGTAGCAGCAAGGCGTTAAAGTGCCTCCATGTGCTGTGAAGGAGGACCATTGCCCGAAACGTCATCTATTTATTTTCATTTTTTTATTGCAAGGCGACAGTGTTATTGACGAATGTGTTGAGTTTAAATATGAAGCAGGACCTTGCTGATAACAAGCCTCGAAGACTTGACGGAGCACTGCTGCGCCAAGGAAATAATAATAATAATAATAATCACGATAACAATAATGGGTGAAACACTTGTGGGGTGCAATGTAGGAAACCTAACAGGTTGCCATTGAGCTTCAGGGGCTGTGATGGGTAGCAGAAGGCAGTGCTGCAGTGGAATCCATTGTTGTACTGTACTTTGAGCGCTTCACGTCTATGCTCCCCACCTTCACGTGGTGCGGTTTGGTAAAAAAAAAATCCCTCCCCCCACGACCCCATATATATGCATGTTGAACTTATTTCGCACCCTATGTAGCCAGCCGTGCTAATTGGAGGTGCGGGGGAAGGACAACAAACTAAACACAAAAAGCAGTTCTAAAGAAATGCATTTTCAATCTAGATGATTTAAAAGCTCCAGTGGCTTCCTAATATCGGGAAGGAAGAGCGTTCCAGACGGCCGCAGAAGCGCATCTGAAAGCGCCACGCGATGCGGCAGTTGCCGTCTTTGTTCGGTGGCACGAGAAGGCCCTCGTCGGGGCCGTGAGTTGATAACAAATGGCCGTACAAGCGTCGGCTCCGGTCATGAGGACGGGGGTTCCACGCCCCACGTGGAACCCAAAACGGACGCGAAGGCGAACGCCACGCGTCGAGATCCGTCCAGGCAGTGGGGTGACCTCTCCCGTCCTCCCGACTCCACCTTTCCCCTCTGGCCAGACCGCCGGGACGCAATTACAAATTAATCTTGCAAGCGGCGTTGTTAGGTGTTAATTCCAAATCATTGAAATGGCAAGGATTGCGGTTAATTTACCATTTACGCAGTCACAGTTGTAAGTGATCTCTGGTGTGTCCGTGGATTTTTTTTCTGGCCCCGAACTCCTGCACTTTCTCTGGGGTCGTCCTCATGATAGTTCACACTGGGAGGGGGGGAAACATTGTGTACACTCCTAATCGGTGGCGGTCAGTACATAACACTCGGGTGCTTGTGTGCGTAATATATTTGACAGTTTATATTCTTATTTTGTCCCCGGATGTGAACGGGCTGTTTTAGGTGATCGCACTCCTAAAATTGGAGTTCCTCTTGCCCTCGGTGTGTCTGTGATACCCTGCGGAGGGTGGGTGTCCGTGATATTCTGGTCGTGTTGGGAGGTCTCAGATAGGACGGTTCCATGGTGTCCTGGATATCATCGTCGCGTCTCAGATATTTTTGGTGTGTAGGATGTTCTTGATGTATGGGGATATCTTCGTGAGCGTTCGAGTGTTTGAATGTTATGGGTCAATCGTCACGGGTGTCTTTAATGTTCTGGTTGATGGGCACTCTGGTTGTAGATGATCTTCTGGGTGACCTGGCTTTGTCTGGCCCCGGGTTTCTTGGATGTTCGGCGCATCCCCTGGGTGGTTACGCGTGGAGATGACTCTGGCCTGTGGTGAATATTGACACCGGTGAACCCCTGTGCAGCCCTCTTGTGCTGCTACTAAGAACATCTGCAATGATGAAGGATTATTTTTTTTAAAAATATCCCGTTAAACGTTACGAAGCAGAATTTGCCTTCACGTTTTTACGGACTTATCTTAAATAGGGATATTAAAAAAATATATAAAGACCTATTCATGATGTTACAATTGGAGTAACAAAAAACATATTAAAGTGTCCATTGAGGCAAAGTTTCTTAACATCGCTCGTGTCACCTTCTTTCATGTGCCACCCTTCCAGGCCTGCCAATCTCCCGTGAACAAATCATTGGGTGCACGTGAGAACGCGGCGTTTGAGATGCTGCCCCCCTTTTTGAAAAGAACATTTTCACCGTCCTCAAAAAAACGTCGGCTCGTTTCCTCGTCCGCTGAGAACCACCTCGCCGTTTCTTTTTTTGTGACCGCGGCGGTAGATGCCGGTGATCCAGCGCTTGCAAAGGCAAAGGCTGGCGGATCACGTCGGTCTGGTGACACTGCCAGACCATTTCTTGGGATGCGACGTGGCGGTACGGCAAAGTGGGTTTGTTCACCCGGCCCCTTGTGTGCGGACTTGTTGAGCGTTACCACCACCACGCTTGCGTGGCAAGAAGCCACCTCCGGCTACTCCGGAGACAGCCTCTAGCACGCAACGTACTCAATAAAGCAAATGGAAACCAATCCTGATGTAGCGGGACCCCCCCCCCCCCCCCGGGAGACACGGTTAGGCTTTCCTAGATAAATAAATGGCATTATAATTACCATTACATATTTTATGGGTTTGTTGCAGTTGAGTGGACATGGGGATCTCGGTGCAGTTGAGTTCTAGGTATCCTCGATGTTGCAGGTGTCTGGTTCTGGGTGTCCTGTGTTCTGTGTGTGTGGTTCTGGGTATCCTCTGTTCTGTGTGTGTGGTTCTGGGT
>CM025654.2:10601785-10625772 GCA_014621495.2 Entosphenus tridentatus | reverse complement strand
TTTTATTGTATTATTTCCATTCTACGTGACTTTACCGAAAGAACCAAGAAGATCATCCCAATTGTTGGCGAGGTCCAAACCCCTCTGAATCAGAATCAGAATATGTATTCATACTGGAGGAATCGGATGAGCTATAAAGCTCTTTTCACAGATGTCCAGTCGTTACAACAGCAAACGGTGCAAAAACACTATACGAGTGCAAAGTACAAATTAAACTAAATAAAAAAAAATCTTACCAGGTTGAAGCCCACCGAGCTATTAGCTTATTTTTCAGAAGCGACCTGGCCGATAATGATAGCTCAACAAAGTGGCTCACCTTAACGTGGACATTATTTTATAGCAGGAAAATACTCTTAAGCGCGTGTTGATTCTTCACGTGGAGGGAAACCCGGAGCAACTGAATAAAAAAAACACGACCAAGGGGAGAGAGATACCGCAAATTGCAGCGCACCCACTATCACGCCTGGGTCGATAAAGACAGGAATGGGGAGCAGCATCCACACTTTTCCCACGTCTGTCTGTGCTGCCATGGCCGAGAAAACGAAAACGGTCATCCCCAACCACGGGGGGGAAGGGCAGACAGACAACCAGACTGGGACAGAAATTAAAACAATTCTAATAATGAGGTGTTGTTCTTTGATCGTATGATTGTTTTAAGACGGGTGGGGCCCACGCAATAATGATGAATGTTCGCGTGGATTTTATTCCGCGAGTTGTTTTTGTTTGATAGAGATGACCCCGAGGGAGAAGTAAAGTTTCGAATTAAAACTTTCGTGACTGCAGGAATTCATATTCTATGGTTCTTTCGGTAAAGTCACGTAGATTGTTTTCTATCTACGTGACTTTCCCGAAATAACCACAGAATATGAGAAGTAAAGTTGTAATTGTATATTATTATTATTATAGACGGAGTGAGTCGTGTTATGGTATATTTAAGAAAACGTTTTATCTGCACCTCTGCATAATGAATATATAATCGGTGGCGCACACCGTGCTTATGAACCCAGCGACCTGAGTCTGATTCCCGGCCATGGCTAACATCAGTGCCAAGTGATAACGTAAGCCAGTCCTGGACCTCCCTTTACCAACCCACACTGCCCAGCGTGGGGAAGTATGGTCAAACAGTCCCTCGAACTGGCAGTGGATGGACAAAAAGCTGTAAATTAATTGTCTTTATGTTTAAAATAATATAAATCATTAGCCGCTGATCTTAGCCTGTATGCTCCGGCGAAAATGGGACAAATGTTGGGCCCTAATTTGAGCCAAAGGGATGCATGAATGTGTCATAGCGCTACAGCTCGCTGGGGTGGGCTACGATAGCAAGTGAGCTTATTTTGTTGAGAACTCAAGGTGAGAATCGGTAGGCGCAATCCCCTTGCAGGTGTGGTTCCACCTTACCGCAGCCGATGTCACCGTCGCATTTGTATGCCAAAAATAATGTAAGTGCCCTTTTTTTTAACGAATTTCACGACTTGTTCTCACTTGTTCAATCTGCTTTCTGGCCAATGAGTGAAGTGTGCTTTGAATAGCAGTTGCGGTGATAACCAAGTCCAAAGCTGAACAAAATACATTGGTCCATAATAGAGGTTTTTTAAGGGGGCGAGATCGCGTAAATATTAACGTGTCGTTAAACCCGCCATCACCCGACACAGCCAATTAGTAAGGTTTGCCACGTAAATAAGACATGCCAAGTCGTTACTAGTTCAGTACAACTGTGTTTTGGAGATTAAACCCACGGCATTTTTTCAATTCGAGAACGACGTTTCGTCAGTAACTACAACTAGCGTCGTCAGACGACAGACACATTGGTGGAGACCTGGTTCGCGTTGGTACTACTACGTAGGCTGTTGAATTCGGGTTCCTGAAGAAGCTCCCAGCAGGGTGAAGCGAAACGTCGGACATTAATGCCTAACAACGCACGGTGCGACCTGGGACACAGCGGACAGCTTTGGGAGGGGAGCCTTCATCCAGCACTTCATCGATCACTACTGCTGATGACGACGGAGGTGATACAATGACAACGTTGTCAATGATAGTCGACTGAGAAGGCGGTTCCCCTTGCAGGTGTGGCCAGGTGTGGCGCGGCGATGACGAGAGGGCTGTCTGCGAGCCGAGCACGCCGCTCTCGGCTCGCAGCCTGCCCGGACAGCGAGCTTGCGATCTGGTGTCGTGTCAGTGCTGGTCTGACCCCCACCCACCTTCCCCCCACTTCCCCTCCCCCCTCCTACTCTTCAAACACCCCCCCACCACCACCACAATCATCCCCGGCCCGCCCTGTCCTGGAAGCCAGCCAAGCGCACACCTCATCTGCCCCTTGGATGCAGAAGGCACGGCCCCCTTGCTGCCGCTGCTGCTGCTGCGAGCGTGCGGGTCTCTGTCGGCTGCCGTGGACTCCTCCTTGCCCTCCCTCCCCTCCCTCTCTTCTTTCCGCCCCTGCGGCTTGCATTCTCCACGCTCATTATAATCAGAGGTCATTGTCGTCAACAACAACAACAGCAGCAGCAGTGGCAGTAAGCAGGCATGACCTATTAACTGCCGGATGAAAGCACTTTCGCCAAGATGTCGCCATCTCTCGCGGTCCTGCGATGTTCTAATAACCCACGCAGCTCCCGCACGCGCGAGCCGATGGCGTCGCTCCACCCAGTGGCGGATGATCCGAGTAGCAAAAGTAGCATAACGCTAGGGACCCCGCGCTTAATGGGGTTGTACTGCTGTGCCAGGCTAGGTGCAGGAGGAGGAGGTCACGTGACAGACCCAGCAGGTGCCGTGGGTTGACTCGGTGCCGGATTATCCCAGTAGCAAAAGTAGTAGCTACTACATATGTAGTAGCTACAGGTCCCGCACTTTCAAGGGCCCCGCGCTAAATGCTATCAAGCTGTCCATTCCGGTTCAGTGATTCTGCACTTGCTCTTACTATAGTACTAGACTGCCTTCAAATTTTACGAATAACTGGGTATTTAAAGTGAGCGATTTGTCGCATCTTTCCGTATATCAAATGAAAACATGCAATTACTTTACTATGCAAGTAAAAAAATGTGTGCTTTAATATTGATGTGTTTTTATTTATTTAGGGGCCCTTTATAACAAATGCTACAGGCCCCGCACTAGCTTACTCCGCCACTGGCTCCATCTCCCACGGTGGACGGAAAAATTATCTCTTTGGTTGGGGGGGGGGCACGTGCCCTCCCCCCCCCAATGATCCAATCGAAATCCCTAATTTTGATCGGATCATTGGGGTTTATTAGTAATTGGCATTTTGCGACCCCCACTACCACTGTGTAGCATATTATTACGTGCCAGGGACACTGAGATGATAGGACAATAGTCTGAGTCCATAATTGACAATACGTAACGGCGAAGCAGTTATAAGTGACTCACAGAATTGTGCGCAGTTGCGTATACAGCCACACGACTTCCCTGAAGGCATTCACCTTCAGCGAGCGCGATGCCGATCACACGCGGCTCGTTTCGACCCTCGATCGATGGCCGCGCCATCGCCGCACACGCGTCGAATAAAAGCAAGGGGCAAGTCCTTGCTTACTAACAACTCCTTACTTATTAACAACTCCTATCATGTTTCATTGCTGGAGGGGTTGTTACCCTCTTTTTGAAAATCCTGGCTCCGCCATTGGTTGCTACCACGTGCCCCGCGGCAAGCGCCATTGTTGTTTGCATTGCGTTTGTAAATCTGTTTTGATCTCACTCAGCTTTCAATAAGAAGCTCGATTCATTATTCGAACGGTTCGATATCTCAAAAATAAAGCTCACTCTTCATAATTTCATTCCAGATGTTAGAATTGCTTCGTAAAAAAAAAAATCATCACATTGTGCATTCCTGTCTGTCCTCGTTGACATTGATTTGCTGTGGACATTTAAAAAAAAATGACACCCAGTTCGCTGTCCTTACTTCAACCCATGCCCCCCTGTCAAAGGAAACCCTCAAGGTCTCATATTTTTGGAGCGCAATTGATGAAGGCGTTTGACATGGTTAAGACGCGGTAAAAATAAAGACGTGATTTAGTTGAGCAAAGGGCCTTGCGAGCGATGAGGAACGGGTGGCCACCACGTTGGAGGGGTGCGTGGGGCTGAGGATGAGGGCAGGGAAGGAGTGGAGGGAAAAAATGGGCCGTGGAGAAAGAGGCGAGGCTGGTCAGGGAGGAACGGAAGGAGGTCCAGGAAGGGGGGGAGGCTGCTTCACGGAGGAGCTCTCTCACCTGCTCACAAACACGGCGCGGCAAAGTGGAAACGAGGCAGGTTACGGAGCGGCCTCGCCTGCCTCCCGCAATGCGCCGTGGCCCCGCGCCGTCCACCCGTGCGCATTCCTGCAGTCTAAATACAGATTCTAATTCCGTACTCGAGTCGTGTTGCTCGCGAGCGGCATGAGAGAGGGCTGGTGGGGGGGTTGTGCTGGGGGTGCTGCTGGTGGTGCTGGTGGTGGTGCTGGTGGTGGTGCTAGTGGTGGTGCTGGGTGTGGTGCTGGTGGTGGTGGTGCTGGTGGTGGTGCTGGGGGTGCTGGTGGTGCTGGTGGTGGTGCTGGGGGTGGTGCTGGTGGAGGTGGTGGTGCTGGTGGTGGAGGTGGTGGTGCTGGGGGTGCTGGTGGTGGTGCTGGGTGTGGTGCTGGTAGTGGTGCTGGTAGTGGTGCTGGTGGTGGTGCTAGTGGTGGTGCTGGTAGTGGTGCTGGTGGTGGTGCTAGTGGTGGTGCTGGGGGTGCTGATGGTGGTGGTGCTGGTGCTGCTGCTGGTGGTGCTGGGGGTGCTGGTGGTGGTGCTGGTGGTGGTGGAGGTGGTGCTGGTGGTGGTGCTGGTGGTGGTGCTGCTGGTGCTGGTGCTGGGGGTGCTGCTGGGTGTGTGAATGCCTCTTGCGCGGCACCGGGAGGGGGGTGGGGGGAATCCCGCGCGCGTTCTACGCCGCCTCGGTGCTGTGGGGGTTGCCACCTCTGAGGACAAAGCACCCGTGCCATGGGGAGGAGAAGGAGATTATCTCACAATGTTTTAGCTCGATCTAAAGGCATTGTCAGGAGTAGTAGATCAACAACATCATCAACAACAGCAGCATCATCGTCATTCTTATTACGCAGCTGACAACAACTGCCGCTTGCAATTTCCCGGGAAGACTTGCAGATTTCCCAAGACGACGGTCACCCCTCAACAGGAGGATCCTGACAAAAATCGGGACGGGTGGCAACTTGGCCTCAGCGTGGGTCAGGTGCGACGGGTCGTGGTGGGTGATATTCGCATCGGTCCTGGGCCTTGTCTTGGTCGACTCGGCCTTAACTCAGTACCCGGTTACAGTGTGTAAACATCAGCACTCGGGAGACAACGCCAAAGGCGGCATGATGTGGAAGATGGCCCAAACTACCCCACCTCGTGCGTTGTTTCCGGTCTCCATCGAACTCATTTTGCGTTTAGTTTTGTTTTCCTTCCCCCGCACCTCCGATTAGCGCGGTTAGCTACGTGCGGTGCGAAAGAAGTTCAATGTACATGCTCACTGACAGAAATTGCCCCAAAAGTCCACGCGGTGTGGGGGGGGGGGCGAGGAGAGGGCTCTTTTCTGCTCTGGTCTCCCAATAGGCAACGGGACTGAATCCAGCCCTGAGTCTGCACGCGCCTCCCCACTCGCTGCCAGTTGAGCTTGGCCATGCGGAACCGACGGTTTGCCACCAGCCATCGGCATTCGAATTCCAGGCCACGAGGTCGCCGGGTTGAAGTGGAAAGGGGGAAGGCGGAGGGGGTGGAGAGTTCAGAGGTCATCAGCAAAGGTTTACACGGTCACGGCATTGGAATGCCATGCTCTCTGTCGGTTTGCAGGTGTCTGTGTGGGGGCGGGAGTGGTAGTGTAGTGGTTAGCACGCTGCACTACGGACCTGGCCACCCGAGTTCGATTCCTGCTCACATTCAACACTGGTGACGATTATCTGAGCCGGTCCTAGGCCTGCTCTAGATCGACTCAGCCTCCAATGAGTACCTGGTGCGGTGTGTGCACATTGCCGCTAGGGAGACAAAGGCGACCGGGCGTGGTGCTGGCCACCCACCCCCTCTTATGCCGTGCCCCCTTTCATAGGTTATCACTAACAGCACTTGCCCCAACAGTTTGTTTAGGCTATACGGGAGATCTTTGTGCATGATTGGAAGTTGGAACTCTCACGTTGCTGACTACTGTGTGACCGGCCGATGAGACCTTATTCATCAGATGAAGGGCACAAGGAGATGAAAGTTGCGTTGTTGCAAGGGGAGACCTTGGAAGTTAATGCATCCAAAACTATCTCAACACACACATGTGTGTGAGACCACCCCCACTCCCATGAAAATCGTGGTCATTTATTTATCCAAGAAAGTCACGATACTTCTGTTGAGGAAGGCCCTGCTATAATGTTTTACCAATTCCCTGTTTAAGGAGTTTGTTTTGTGGTTGGAAATCAAAAGTACCTAGAGTAAATCTACTTATACGAGAGGGGGGAGGGGGGGAGAAGGAAACGGACCAACGTTCCACACAGACGAATCCACGAACCCCACTCGCCGCACCGCCATCTCCATGGATCACAGCCGAGATTTGTGAAGGGCCATTTCGGCGCCTTACAAATCTCGGCTGTGATCTACCAACCCTTCACCTCGAATGCGATGAGTCGCACGTGTGCACTACCACAGCCAGTTTAAAGGCTGGCCCGTGACGGGGATGAATTGATAGTCTCCCAAATAGGGGGGGAGGGGAGGGCGGGAGGGGTCATAACAAGGACCGAGAGTAAAACCCCCAGCAATCATTGCTGGCTCCCCCGAAGACGAAGCAAATCAGGGCCAGTGCTGAGCGGCGTAACGTATAATTTTTAAGTTATTGAACTGGATCTTTCATGTCCTGTCATTTATTTATTTTTCTTCGTTTAATGGGACTTTGAAAAAAAAAGGGAGCAAAAAAAAAGCACGTGACAGAACAAGTTTTGTTCCCCCAGGTCACGGTGACTTTGCGCGTGGGAATGAAGTGTGGTCAGACTTCGTTGGGGCGCCTCTTCCACTCATTGCGTTTGGAGTTTGTGTGTCTCTCTCTCCCCGTGGTCGCGTGGATTTATCTCCAGGTCCTCCGGGGTTTCCCTCCACGTTTAGAATCAACGTGCGCTTAGAGTGTTTGGCTGCTGTACATTTCCACACGATGATAAGCCACTTCGTTGAGCAATCACTCGTGGTCAGGTCGCTTGTGAAACATATCTACAGAGCTCAGTGGACCCTTACCTGTTTAAAAAAAACATCGTTTAGTTTAGTTTGGGTTTATCACTGTCCCACGGCACACAGGGCATTCGCGTTGAACGCTTACCAACTAAGGTGGAAAGGGTTAATTAATTTACTCCATCCGTTTGTAACGGGGGGGGGGCGGTGGGGGTGGTCACGATAACGCTCACGAACAAGATAATCCAAGACGGATTGCACGTGAGTGTAACGTTTAGCTCATTGTTCGGTGACGATGCTGCTACTGCTGCTGTTGCTGCATTGGCAGTGGTGCACAATGCAGAGTCAACAGCAACAACAAACCCTTGACAAGATTCGCAGAAAATAACACCGCGTGTGTGTGGCATTAAAATAAATATAAAATAGGCGACGTTTTGGGCAATGGTCCTTCTTCATGTTAAATGAATGTCCGTTCCGGGCTCTATGTTTACGTGCTGCGAAGAAGAGCCTTTGCCCAGAGCCTTGCCGATATTATATCTTATTTTATATTCATACAGCGCCTTAGCTCGAGGCCCTTGGCATTCTTAAATGTGGCCAATTATGTCAAGAGTTTTGAGATATATTTTTAATAAATGAAACTATGTAAACTTAAACTCGTGTTGTTAAAATGTGCGAGGTGACCGGTGGTGTCGTGGCTAGTGTGCTGTGCCATGCACCCGGCGAATTGACCAGCGTGGGGAAGTATGGTCAAACAACCCCAAACCCTGGGAGCGACGCTAAACTGCATCCGAGTGATTGTGTCACTTGGCAAACGCTGAAGAGGAAGCCGTGGGAAGACATCTCGCCGATGCGTCTGTAGTTACTCCAGAATGAGGTGCAGCAGAGTAAGGTCAGACGGTGATGGAAGGAGCTTGCGCCAGGGAGCTGGCCTCGGGAGGGCAGAGATCTTGAGACGAATCATCGAGGACACCACAAACATCTCTGGCCCCAACAACAGCGAGTGATTGTGATATTATGATGATACATTTGAAGAAGTTAGTGTCAGAAGGAAACGCTTTAACTGCCTCTCGAACCGGGAAACACGGGAACTTCGGGTGGATCCGCGTCAAGTTTCTTAGCGGTGCACGTGTGGTGGACACGTGTGGTGGACACGTGTGATGGACACGCGTGGAGTTTGTTGTTCTTCCCCCGCAGCTCCCATTAGCACGGTTGGCTACGTACGGCGCGAAAGAAGTTCAACATACAGTGTATAGCGCACTGCGTTCCACACGAAAGAAAGTGGTAAAAAACAATCAGGTTACCAGTTTGCCCGCATACAGTTTATATATAAATGTCCGGAGAAATACATATAAAATATACTGTGTGACCTTTTAACAGAGAAACGAAGAGGACGCTGCCGTGGCGTCACAGCACAAGGGGGACCGGAAAACCGGAACGTCCCGGTTCAACTCCATCTCCAGGCGCTGCATTTGAAACAATGGAGGGGGGGGGGCATTTCTTAACCCCCCTCTCCACCCTGTCCACCCAGCGCAGTCAATTGGCATATCGCGTGTGGTGGAGGGAAGCGTGGGTATGCCCAGCTCGTTCGAGACGTCTGCTTAGTGTTAAAGAGAAGACCCATTATTTCTAGATTTGAAGCTTTCGTGACTGCAAGGATTCATACTCTTAGGTTTTCTCGGTAAAGTCACGTAGGTAAAAAAATATAATTAAAATTAATATAAGTAATAATAGAAATAAAATAAAATAAAATAAAAATCACGACGTTTCGGAGGCAACACAAGTCACAGCTAGATGTACTGTATCAAGTGAGGGTGGACCCATTGCGATCTCGAGGGGCTCTCTAAAGCTCACTCTCGTCGAAGCCCCTTTCGCCAGCCGTGGCATGAGCGGGCAATTGCGGGGCTGCGCCTTTAACTTTTTCAATCGAGACGCGAGGGCAAATGAACCACGCGGTGACTTGAGCCGCCGTGCGGTTTGTGCGTTCCCACGTGCCCATCTCTGCGTTCACCACGAATATTCCACTCATGGCAGCTTTTCGAGTTCCTGGCTGTCGGTAACCTGTGATCGATTCTGAAAACGGTTACCGGTTCAGCAGTTGTTAAACAGCCGCGCTACAAACCCAGCGGACCCCGAAATCAAATTCCCGCTCCCGGCCAACATCGGCGACGATTATTGAAACCAGTGCTGCGCCTCCCCTAAGTCAACTCGGCCATAAACGAGTGCCTGGTGCGGTACGTGTGTGTGTATGAATGTATCAGCGCTGTGAAGACCACGGCGATTTGCCGGGCGTGGCTCTTCTGGTCACACCACACTGCACCCTCTCGTCCTGCCAAAAGCACTTGCTCCTCCAGGTCTGCATGACTATACGGGGTGGTGGGGGGGACCTTTGTCTTTGTGCGCGTGTGTACTCGTGTGTGTGTGTGTGTAGCGGGTAGCGCGCTGCGCTGCGAACCTGGCGACCCGAGTTCGATTCCCGCTCACGGCCAACACCAGTGACGATTATCTGAACCGGTCCTGGGCCTCCCCTAGGTCGACTCAGCCTCAAATTAGTACTTGGTGCGATGTGTGAGCATCGCTACTAGGGAGACAAAGACGGCCGGGCGTGGTGTTGGCCACCCATTCCTTTGTGTGCCATGCCGGACTTCATAGGTGCTCGCTAACAGCACTTGCCCCAACAGTCTGTTAAGGCTACACGGGGGATCTTTGTTGTGCATCGGCCGGTCATCTCAGTCAGTGAACCCCATGGCACCTGCTGGGTGTGTCGCGTGACCTCCTGCCCCCTGGCGTTGGACACTTCACGTGGCCTCAACGTGCACCTAGCCTGGCACGTGCGTCGTGGTGACGCCACCGACACTTAGTGGCGAATGGCGGTCGTTGTTATTCTTGTTGACGTGTGTTATTGGCCCGTGGAGAAATGTCCTCTTTTCGTTCATGAAAATCCAATGTATTTATTTATTTGGGAGGATGGGGGGGGGGAGTCCCCCCCGGCGGGTGAACTCTGTGACGCCTGCCAGTGGCATTGCAGTTCGTGTTTGTATTCAAACCGCGGCCCACACGAGCGCAGTGTTTGTCGGTTGCCTAGGCACGGCATTATCGCCCCGCACTGCGACCTGGGAGTGGTTAAAAAAAACTCGTAAATAGCAGGGTTTGTGGGGGGTTTTTTTCGTTAAACAATCAAAATCGTTAACAGCGGTAAGTGCACCGAGGCATCGCATCTGCAAGTGAAGAGGTTTTTTTATATATATTTTTTATTAATGGTGAAATTCGGCAGTTAATAACCTTTGTACAGCCGTGTCGCGACACACTTCCATCGCTACAACCCATGGATATATATATGTGCGTTCATCCCTATTAAGAATCTTCATCCGTGTGTTAGGAAAAAAATAGCACGTAATTCATGTTCGTTGTACAGAGTCGAGCAAGGGCCCATTCTCAAAGCAACTATTTGTATTTTTACCAAGTAAGGCCCACTGAGCAATGTAGCGCTTTTTCAGAAGCAACCTGGCCACAAATGGTAGTTCAGCGCTTGTGGTCATGTGGAAATGTATAGCAGCCAAATACTCTAAACGCGTGTTTCTAAATGTGGAGGGAACAACCGGAGGACCTGGAGAGAAATCCACGCGACCACGAGGAGAGAGACACCGCAAACTCCAAATATACAGCAGCAGGCGTCAGGGTCGGGGTCGAACCCACGAACTCCTGTATACCAGGCGAGGTAGTTAACATCTCCTAGCCACCGTGATGTTGATGAGAGGGAGAGACACGCAAACTCCAAATATACAGCAGCAGGCGTCAGGGTCTGGATCGAACCCACGACCTCCTGTATACCAGGCGAGGGAGTTAACATCTCCTAGCCATCGTGATGATGATGAGAGGGAAAGACACGCAAACTCCAAATATACAGCAGCAGGCGTCAGGGTCTGGATCGAACCCACGACCTCCTGTATACCAGGCGAGGGAGTTAACATCTCCTAGCCACCGTGGCGCCCATTCTTACCGGAATAAACCAGGGACTTATGCCAACGACGATAAGAGTCCAGTTTATGACCTTGGTTTTAGACCGTGTCACTCTCACTAACTCAACAGACCACAACAATGCCTCCACTTGTTACAGCATTGTGCAATCACTCGGAGCACTTCCCACGTTAACGTCTGCAGATGCGATATCCTTGTGCAGCACCGCTCACTCCCAACCCATCCACGATCCTTCAGCGCCTTTGGCTGTCATTTCTGGAACCCGCGGACACAAAAGCGCTGTCCCATCTCCACGTCTATCCACATCCAGCAGTGGATTGGGGAGGGGCTGGGTGGGGAGGGTGGGACCGGGTGTAGGGTGGGAGGGGTGGAGCTGGGTGGGGAGGGTCTGGTCACCCCGTGGTACCCTTATAAAACTCAACGTTGAACCTACTCACGCCGGCTTGTGCCCGCCTTCACAGTCGGGCATATTTGTGGAATACACCACGCCGCCGTTGACCCTGGCCATTGACCGAGCAACCCAACGTTCCTACCAACAGCTCCCTCCGCAGGAGGAATGTGTTTGTTCACTGATGACGAGTGTCACACAAGCGGGACGCCGCCGTCACAAAGGGCTCGGCCCCACTCGTGCAATCTCGTTTCATTAAAGGATTGTGTGACGGGCTGTGACCAACTTATCTTCTGTCTTGCGTGCAGTAGCACGTGTGCACAGCCAGTTATTACATTAACACATTACCATCCTCATGTCATGGTCTATGTATGCACCACTGACATTCATATCTAAAGCATGCGCAAAGGAAACTTATCCATGCTTCAACATTGTGATAACTGAGCGATGGTTGACAGACGTGGTGGAGTGGTTGGCGTGCTGCGCTATGAACCTGGACCCCCAAATGCCCCCCCATGCCCCCCCCACCCAAGTTCACCCAGCGATGTATCAATGGGACGGTGCCCCCCCCCCCTCACACACACACAACCGCTCGACTGCCTCCCCCCCTCTGCCATCAGAGGACCTGCACCTGGGTCTCGTACAACTCTCGGTCTACGGCTCACATCAGTGGCGCGGGATATCTGAACCAACCCTGGATGCCCCCCACCCCACTTCGCCACTGACTGACCAGTGTGATGAATTATGTAGTTATGTGGGTTGAACTTCTTTCGCACCGTACGTAGACAACCGTGTTAATCGGGGTGGCCTTCATGCAGAAGTGGGTTGACATTGAGCTGTACATGTATCGTTTATTATACATATAGAGTTAATGATGGTGGCTTAATAAACCAGAAACGCCTGAACAGACTTAAAGGGTTTTTCTTTCAGGAGGGCTCAGCCACTGGGGAGGTGTTTGTCCCACAGTCGTAACGAGTCGTTAGTTGGCGTACCGTGACGACTTGAGCAAGGGCGCAGCAATTCTTTGTAAAAGGCACGGCCGCCTATTGCGATTCTGTCTGTCTGTCTGCTCGTCCGACTGTCGGATTAATTGTCCTCCACCGCACCCATTTAACCGTGGCCCAGCTCCAGCACCAGGGGCCAAGCGGCTTGCAAGAGGCACCGCCTTTACCTCGAGTCTCTAGACTAAGCCGTGAGTAATCGCAGCCTTTAGTCAGACTGCTTGCAGGTGATGTTACAACCGTGGAGTTGTGTCTGTCTGCAGTGACCCCGTGTTGAACTCATTGTTTTTTGTCTTTTCACCCAATGCCGCCCGCCTCTGCTGTCTCCGCGCGTGCGGCTGCGTTTGAGTCGTCGCAACGATAACACAAATCCAAAATCCCGGTTGTTCAGACGTGGTGACGTCTCGCCGGAGAACTTTGCGCTCCTCCATCGACATCTCGGGGTAGGGACGAGTGTCCGATGAAGGGGAGGGGGGGGGCGGTTGGGTGTTTGACAGCCTCAGCGCCTCTGTCCCTTCATCTCCCGGCTGTGCCGGGTTCATCATCGGCACGGGCCACTCGAGATGGCTTAGACCACCCAGGAGATTTCGAAGGTAAAACCCAAAAAAATATGAAAAAAAAATTCTTGTTATTTTAACAAGATAAGGCCCACTGAGCTATGTAGCTCTTTTTCAGAAGCGATCTGGCTTTCACAAATGATAGCTCGATCAAGTGGCTCATTGTCACGTGGAGATTTATAGCAGCCAAATTCTCCAAACGCGCGATGTTGATTCTACGTGTGGAGAGAAAAACCGGAGGAGCCGGAGAAAAAAATCCGCGCAACCATCGGGAGAGAAAAAGACACGCAAACTCCAAATATACAGCAGGCGGCAGGGTCGGAATCGAACCCACGACCTCCTGCATACCAGGCGAGGTCGTTAACATCTTCTAGACACGGTGGCGCACCAAGTTTGATCAGGAATCGAGGGTGTTCGTCTAGTTGAGTAAAGAGCAATGGGAGCAATCTTGGCTCACGGTCAACTCGTCCCCTGCGTTCAATGTCTCGGGAGAGTCCACTTTCTCATACCTCTTCTCTTCCACCTCGACTAATTAATCGGCAGCTAGGGACGGTTTAAGTTCGACGAGAGCCCAGGGCTGTTGTTGTACGTTTTGGGGGCAGTCCCTCTATGTGTATTCAGTTTCCTTTTCTGTTTTACCACCACCGCCCATCCATGCCCACTGCTAGCGGAATGAGCTCGAGAGGAGCCCCTCAAGTGCAGGCTATTTGGCCTACTCTTCCACGCTGGCCAGTAGGTCTTGGAAGAGGTGGGTGGATACCCACACTTTACCCCACCACGCGCGGCCTGCCACATCGACCGACGAGCTGGCGTCACCCAGTGGCCAAGCGAGTAGTGGAGTGGGAGGGGAGGGTTATTCAGAAACGTGCCCTCATTGTTTCAACTGCCGCGCCTGCAGATCGAACCGTCGACCAGCGTGCTCGACGTTCCACCACAGCGGCAAAGGCCCGCGGGCTACTGGCGTGCGCACCGACTACGATATCAAAATTGTAGAAACCCCACCCCCCCAATCATCATCGTCGTGCTGCTGTCAAACCCAACGCAAAATACGTGTCGGCACGCTCACGCTGACGATGTCTTAGAGGTGAGAGTGCCCCCTGCCTTAGAGGCCCTGCGCCGTTAATCATCGAGCCCCGACTCCATCCGCCGTCACCTTCCAACCAACCCCACGTGGGGCCCCCCCCCCCCCCGGTCCCCCCCCCCCCCCCCCCCCACGCGTTCACGCCGCCGCTTGGGCTCATCGCCAGAGCCGCTCCCTGCTGCGCTGGGCAAAGGGAGTTGTTGAGACACGTGCTCACGAGAGGCGCCCTGCGGCAGCAGCAACTGCAGCAGTAGCAGCAGTAGCAGCGGCATCAGCAGGAGGAGGTGGAGGGCAGTGAGAGTTCACACTCGCTGCAAGCCTCTCGGACGCATACTCGTTGGTTCTTTCGGTAGAGTCACGTGGGTATAAAATAAATGAAATCACGACGTTTCGGGCGCAACACAAGCGTCCGTCATCAGGTGGGACAACCGCAGCAAGAAAACAATTGCCACAAGCCTCTCGGACACCGCAATACTCTCAGTGCGAGTTGCTCTGTATGGGATCGGCCTCCCGTCAGTCGATCCCCCCCCCGCCCTCTTCCCTCCCCCCTCCTTCCATGCACCTCGATTCACTCAATCAATGTTCTTCACTCATTTTCACGGGGTGAGTGGGGGGGGATACTTTCGCCGATAAGACATCATAGGTGTCAGGCTCCGTGACCTCCAAGCTCAGGGACCCCCCCCCGCCAAAAGCGCGGGGCCCGGGGCGATCTCCCCGATTCGCGTACCCCAGGGACGGCTTCTGTCCCCACAGAGTCTTGGGTTATTGAACAAAGATGACGTGTATTCACGTTCTCCTCGACTGTGTCCACGTTTTTTGGGTTTCAGTTCATCAGGACATATGTTTCGTTCAGCTCACTCCATCGGAGATCGTTCCGCCGGCAGTGACGCGAATAAGAGACTTACTCCACCTTTAACGCTTGAGCAGCGATTTCCTCCCCCAAACACGCAGGAGGCATCGCAGCGATCCACTCCCACGCTTACTCCTGACACCGCCTAGCTGCTGGCTCGACCTCCTGAACGCGAACTTGTCGCCGTTGCTCTGCGTCGACATCAGCAGCCGCACGGAAGACGTCAAGGGGACACGCGAGCAACGCTTTCCCACGTGCCCCTGAGTTGGACATCTGTTAATAAGAGCTTCATAGCTCATCAGATTCCTCCTCCGGCCTAAGTAAAGATTCTGCTTCTGAAAACAATGTTTATGTCCAGCGCTTGCAGCACACGTGGTGGGGAACCATCTGCTATTTCAAGTAAATATTGTGCTTTCAGGCTGGCCCATACTTTACGAAGCCATTCATTACCTGGGTAATGAGAGTGGTAAGGCCCTCTCGGTATGCTGTGATGGTGGTGGGGTGCGGCGGCGGGAGAGGGCTTTACTGCGTCTGTTAGCTTTTCCGTTTTATTTGCATTGTCTGCTCAGTCGGGCGAGTTCATGGGCCATTGTAAAGCAGCGATGAAGAGTGACGGCTACCTACAGATGAGTTTGTGGTCAGGCGGCAGCTTTTTAAGTGGTTTCGTTATCATAAATCTGCGGGTTGGAAATGAAATCTGACAAGAGTTGTAGCAGTCCTACCGAGTGTGTGTTTACGACTGCGTCGGGTTTCCGCGATTTGCGCACCGCGTGCTGTCCCACACCGATGTCCGACGTTCGGCTCCACGTGCTGGCAGCTTCTTCACAGGGACTTAAGCCCCCTGCACAGAGCCGGCCCAGCCACTAAGCGACCCTTGCAATTGCAAAGGGCCCCGTGGCCAGCAGAGGGCCCCCTAGAGTCACTGCTAGCGAGTGGGTGAAAAAAATCATACATCAAAGGGGCCTCCAACCAAATTTTGCTTAGGGCCCCCAAAGGTCTAGGGCCGGTTCTGCCCCTGCACATGCCGTGAAACGTCGGACACAGTGCCAAACAACGTGTGCGCCAAACGTGAAAACGCGCCGGAGAGCTCGGTAGTCGACGTGCGTAATCATCCCTCAGCTTTGATTTTGACGGCGCGATTCCTGTGGACTCCACTGCCAGTGGCACTGCCAGTGTGCTGGCGTGCGTGCAGCTCAGCGCTTCAGCTCCTCAACCTCAGCGTGTCCACGACCGTCGTGCACACTCCAATACGAATTAGACCCCCCCGAGGAACGTTGCAATTTGACGAGCATTGGTGGCAAGCACTTGGCAGCTCTTCGCTCGAGGCCATGGTCTATATATCACGGACTCGGCGATGCCGGGTGATGGCATCGCAACTGAGACGCTGGCAAGCACGGCCGTCGATGATTCGTCATGAGTGCACAGCCCAGTGTCCAGCATTCAAGTCCAAACCACTGGAGCTTGGGTCTCGGTGTTGGAGAATTAATCAACACGGGCTCGTGCTTTCCTCGGTGAAATGAATTCACAGCTGGCCGCTGAGAGCCATCGGGTATCTTGACACTGTGATCATAACCACGCGGTGGGTATTTGTGCCGTGGTCACCAGATGCCATCGCAGGCGATCAAGAGCCACTCTGTAGCCCAGCAATGTGGGGAGATTCTGGTGTTAGTTGCGTTTTTAAAGTTTTTTTTTCTCTACCAGATTCATCCCAATTGTGCTTTCAGCATCATGCCATGAGACCAAGTACCGTATCGAGCAGCGCGATGCAACCCATTATCTCGAGTATTCTTCAGTCGTTGTGTCCATGAGATGAACAATAAATTTGGAACATTTGCAACTCTTCGTGTTAGAGAGCAACCCATGGAAGTGGATATCAGAGAGCTACATCTGAGATCCCCTCTTGTAACCTCGAGTCTACATGATAGAAGGCAGCACTTTGGGAGAATCGTGTTCGTCGCATAACGATCAGGCCGATATTCCAATTCTCTAAACCTGGAATTCATCCAAATTAAATGCAGAACCAAATGTAGGGTGATGTTTTTTTAATGCGGTCTTTGGCGACTGACTCAGTCGCTTTTGAAAACGAATTTATTTAAAACTGCCTTTTTTTGCCTACTTCAGCAGTTTTTTTTACTTGCTGTGGTTGTCCCACCTGATGATGATTGCTTGTGTTGCGATCGAAACGTCGTGATTTATTATTTTTCTACCTACGTGACTTTACCGAAAGAACAGAAGAGTATGAAATCAAGATTGCTTTCTTGGTGTTTAGTTCGTTGTCCTTACCCCGCACCTCCGAAAAGCACGGTTGGCCACGTACAGTGCGAAAGAAGTTCAACGCACATACAGACATGCATGTGCTTGCTTTGCTGCTGCTGCTGCGATGTTTGCTTCGCTCCATAGTGGTCTTTCTGCAGCCCCAGCTCCGTGTCTTTCGGGTTCACTAGGAGACCGTGATATATTTGGAAGGCGGCGCGAGCCCTCGCGTGATCCAAGGGGCTGAGAATTTGACACGTGAGAGTGACATGTCGCGGGTTTTTTAAATACGAAGCGAGGCATTGCCGTATTCTCTTAGAGTGTAATTTAATTGTGCTCGAATTCGCGTGTCAGCTGCACATTGCAAACGTGTCCGCGATTGTCTGCGTAGCGGGGTTCTCAACCGAATCTAAGTGATCTCGTCATCACGATTGTTGCTTTTCATCGTTTGAGTTGTTTGCTACCGCACGTACGATAGGGCTGGAATGTCGCGAGTCGTTGGTTCAACTTCTCGGCCTTGAAAGTTTAAACTGCGACAGCTGGGGATGCCAGGGTCGCCGCACAGCCCATGAGCGCCCTTTCCACGTGTGCTGGTAATGATGTGACAATTGGGTGTTAAAATATATTAATATTTAGTCAACACAAAAACAAGTGAACTGAACGTGTGATGATTCCATCCATCACATGTCCAGTGGACATGTCCAGTGGACATGTGATCTTAACTGCCTCGCCTGGTATGCCAGAGGTCGTAGGTTCGATTCAGACCCTGACACCTGTTGTATATTTGGAGTTTGCGTGTTCTCCCCGTGGTCGCGTGGATTTTTCTCCAGGTCCTCCGGTTTTTTTCCCTCCACATTTAGAAACGTGCGTCAAAAGAATTTCGCTGAGATACATTTGTACATGATGATGAGCCACTTCGCTGAGCTATAATTTGTGACCAGGTCGATTGTCTGTATTAACAAAAAAGAGAGCTATCTCGCTCAGCGGGCCTTACCTGGTAACATAAAAAACATGTTTTACTTTAGTTTCTCTCTGCAGCAGGAAGGGATGCTGAAGGTGCCCCCCCCCACCCCCACTCCGTAGGCCACATGTCACTTGGAAGGGATTTGAGGTGGCGCTGATACCCTGTTCGTACTCTATAGCCAGTGGTGATCGCAACAACGTTCCTCTGGCAGGGGCGAGTCCACTGTTGACGTCCCCACACGGTGGTACTCGATTTTATCTACCCCGGAGGGACGATGGGCTGAGTCAACTCCCAGCCAGGATGCGAACTCGCACACTTCCGATTCGACCTGCTCACTCTACAGCTGAGCCACCTGGCCGTGCCCCACAGAGGTAGCTCCGTGACATCCGCTTCAGTGGACCATTCTCCCAACACGGTACATTATGCCCGTGTGTGCCACCGTGTTTGCTGAATTACGGAGAAAGGAAGCAACCTCGCTGGCCGCGACCTCGGACAGACGAACTCTCTCCTCCGTGCCGTTCAGTGGCCGATCCAGCCCCCGCCACCCCAACCTTCCGCCCTCCCCTCTCCCAGCGGTTGTGCGTCATCAGGCAGCCGTCAACTCCCACCCCCGGTCCTCTCAACCCCCTCAGTGGGAGGGGGCCGGGGAGGGTCGCCCCCGCCCGGCCAACCCCGGGCCCACGGTGATCTTTGGGTTCGGTCCGCCGCGGAAGGCCGAGCAGGCTGAGTTCAGTTCAGTTTCATGTATTAGGTATAGCCCTGTGAGCCATGCGGCTCTTGAATCGGATGCAACCGCAACAAACAAAAACATGAACAAGCGACATCTTAAAGTGACTACTGAGAATGGCTGCTCTCACGCAAAGGGTTGTGCGTGACATCTGTGGGGGAAAACGCTTCGTAGCTCATCGGATTCCCCCTGCAGTGTGAACACACACACACGTCCTCATCCTGCACTGCTGCAGGAAGATTTCTAAAAGCGGAGCTCTTCGCGTCCCGTGGCGCGACGGGATAACAAACACGAGTGGGGAAGAAATCAGGACACCAGCAACGACACGATGTGGAGTTGGACCGAGTGTCTGATTCGCGGCCTCTCGGGGCAGTAGCTTGGGGCGCGGTTCCCCCCATTGCCCCCCCCCCCCTGCCCCCCCCCCTGCCTCCCCCCCCCCACTTATAACCCCGTCGCGTTTAGACAAAGCAACAGACGTGATGTCACTTAAAGGGGGGGGGGGGGAAATACGTGTGTGTGTTGCCACAAGTATGTGTGGTGAATGCAGATGTGATGCCTTGCAACAAGAGGCTATCTGCTTGGCGCTTGAGCGTCTGAACTCCGCCAGTTTTATTTGCCAGCAAGGTTAACGGCTTATTCTTATTTTTTTCCATCATTTTGATACTGACGGACAAAAAAAAATCTCCCATAGATATGTGATGTCACTTGTTTTCTCAAACAACACGAAAAAGCTCTTGAAATTGGAACGACTTCTATTTAAAGCTTTCGTGACTGCAGGGATTCATATTCTTGGTTCTTTCGGTAAAGTCACGTAGAAGGGAAATAATAAAAGAATAAGAATAAAACATAATAAAATAATAAAAATTACAATTAAGTTCTCACGACGTTTCGATTGCTGTGGTTTTCACACCTGATGATGATTGTTCGTGTTGCAATCGAAACGTCGTGAGAATGTTATTGTTTTATTTTTATTATTTTATCATTTCCCTTCTACGTGACTTTACCGAAAGAACCAAGAATATTGAAACGACTCTTTCATTACTAAACCCCATTGCAGATGAAAGTGAGAGAGGCCGCCACGACATCATGGAGTTACATTTCCCGATGTCGCTCCTCTGTCTGGCCGACAGACCTGACGCATCAAATCTTTTTCTGTTCCCTTTCGTCAGTCTTCAGACATCGTAGGACGTTCGCGACCAATACCATCCATAATATAGAGTTGTTTTGAGGTTAGATCGCGTAAATATAAATGTGTCGTTAAACCCGCCACCACCCGACACAGCCAATTAGTAAAAGTTTGTCACGTAAACAGAACGTGCCAATTCGTTACTAGTACAGCACACCGTTGTGTCGGAGAGTTAAATCCACAACATTTACAATCTGAGTACAGCTATTTTTTTTTGTTCGCGACGTCTCGTGAGCTGAGCACGTCTGTCGTGGAGGTGGTGGCGATGACAGCAGCTCGCGTGCGTGTGCAGGCGCTCGGTAGGTCGGCTCAGCCTTAAATGAGTACCTGGCGCGGTGTAAACATCGTCACTGGGGAGACAAAGGCGGTCTGGCGTGGTGCTGGCCACCCAACCCCTCGTGTGCCGTGCCGGATTTCATAAGTGCTGCTCGCTCACGGCACTTGCTCCAACAGTCTGTTGAGGCTACACGGGGGATCTTTGTCTTTGGTGGGTCGATATTCAGCAGTGGATTGACAAATGGCCGTACGTGTATGGTGCACGGCGATGATGCCCACACGTCGCCTCTCTCGACATTGCAGATCTCAAACTAGCCACGTGCACGCATCACGTGAGACTGAACAAAACTAGATTTGCGTCAAAGCCAAGTTCAAGTTTATTTGTTTAAACCAGGTCAAGAAACCGCAGTATTGTCATTTGCAAGCGTGACCCCGGGGCATTGAAATAACAAAAGCAAAACAAATAAACTAAGTAAAGTGTAGCAATGAAGCAAATAGATATCTGAGAGAAAAGCGGAGATTGTTTAAGATTGTTGTCACCTCACACTGTCATCATTAGCCCGTTTGCTCCCTGGGGAAGAAGGCCGGGGAAGGTCTTACGAGATAAGCCGCTCTCTGGCACACACGGTGGGCCTTAGGGAGGGGGGGGGGTGCAGCACTTTGCAGTGTTCAGTTGCATGCCCCGAGTCTCGAGAATTTTTTTTTACGAGGGTTCTGTGACATTGGAACGCGTGGTGAATTCCAGCAATGGATGGCTTCACACGGAAAGAAACCCCCCGCTGCGCATACGAGACTGTTGGCGCTCCAAAACAACTCCACACAGAATGGATTCAATAATCACTTCCATCCCACGGGCCACCTTCCAAGCCGGGTTGTTCGTTACACGATTTACAATACCCGAGTATTTATAGCAGACCTGTTTTTTTTTCGTGAGCCGGGCAGAAAATCATCTGCTGCCCCTGCTGCTGCGTTGACAAAATAAAAATTGCGGGGGGAGGGAAGCGAGCGAAGTGGACAAACCGGTGGGTCTTGTTATGCATGAGTAACCACCGCGTGCGTGAGTAATGCAACACCATTATCTGCTGCTAGTGGTGGTGTTGGTGGGAGGATGAGGTTTATATATATGTCGGCTGCTGGTAATGTGCGGAACGGCGCAGCTTTGATGTACGAAGTGGTGGAGTTCGCTCGGTGACACCCACACGGCCCAGCAGCCGGTCACCCCTCGGCACATTCTTCCTCTCTCCTGCCAATGTGGGCAGACAAGGATTGTTGTGAGTTTAATGTGCCGTGTAATAATAATATTGATGTGTGTGGGGGAGCGGTGGTGTCGCGATTAGTGCGCTGTGCTGCCAACCCAGCGAGCCGAGTTCGATTTCCGCTCACGGCCACCAACACCAGTGACTATTATTTGGACCGGTCCTGGGCCTCCCCTAGGTCGACTCGGCCTCAAATGAGTACCTGGTGTCGTGTGTAATATCATTGCCACTAGGGAGACCAAGGCGGCCAGGCGTGGTCATAGCAACCCACCCCCTCGGGTGCCGTGCTGGGCTTCATAGATGCTACTAGCTAATAGCACTTGCCCCAACAGTATGATGAGGCTATACGGAGGTTCTTTGTCTTTGGTAATAATATATATGCACTGTCTGGGGCAGCAGACATATTTCCGAATATAACACGTATAGGCTTCCGCGACCAATATTATTGATATGGCAAATCGCCTGATGAAGCTGGTCGCAATCACCAGCGAAACGTCGTACTCAAATTGTAAATGTTGTGGGTTTACGCTCCAACACACTGGTCTGCCGAAGTAGTGACTAATTGTCACGTTTTAGCCTCGTGACAACCCTTGTTGTTTGGCTGCGTCGGGTGGTGATGGGTGAACGACACATTTGCATTTCCGCGATCTCGCCCAAAACAAAAATCTTTATTACGAAGACACATTTCTATTTTGACTTTCAGAGGTGCTGACTTGTATTATCCGAGATGTGGGCTCGCATATCCCCTCACTGCATTGTTATGATGAGGTCAATTATGTCTCTCACTTGCTGTTGGTCACAATATGCCGACGTGCTTCCCATGGCGATTGACCTGTGTCTGTCTCAGTCTTCACGATCTTCTGGGACTTGAACCAAGCTTGTCTTTTGCAAAGCTTGCTTGTTGAACCCAGTATTCAACCCCTCTTCCACCCAAAGTGTTTTGGCGAGTGAACATCAATCGTGTGGCAATTCCCGTGATAGAAGATATCGTTTACGGCAGGTGTTCCATCTATCTCGGGATGTATATTTCAAGTGAACACCAAATGTGTGTGTGTTTAAACTGCCCCAAAGAGTGGTTTCGAGTACCTTCACATTCTTTTGCCTCGTCAGGTGGTGTGACTGCAGCTTTGTGTATACAGTCACACATGTTTGCATAACCCAGTCAACATGGAATGCTGGGCAAAAGTTGGTGGCACAGCGGCTCAAACTCCATGCCCGCGTTGGCCCACCGCCGCCACGTGTATTGGGTATCTGTCGTGGAATATCTTGGGATGCAAGTCGGTCTCTTCTTCTTGGTTCTTTCGGTAAAGTCACGTAGAATGGAAATAATAAGAGAATAAAAAAATAATGTTTTTATTATGTTGTATTTTATTTATTTTATTATTTCCATTCTACGTGACTTTACCGAAAGAACCAAGAAGATGAATCCCTGCAGTCACGAAAGCTTTAAATCTAAATTTAAGTCGGTCTCTGTTCTGTCGTGATTTGAATGCACGCTCTGCTCACGGGTTTAGATGCAATGCTAAAACCTCGTCGGTCTGTGATTTCAGTGCAGTCAATGCCAAAGGGGCTTTTCAAAGTATACGCGCGCCCGGCAAAAAAAAACTGCCGAGGATACGAAACGTCAGTGACGTGTCATCGGCAAATACTGCATCAATAAACTACGCCGGTGCTGTACAGCCGAGTGCATAACTGACTACATTTGCAAGTGGACATGACTCCTACTGGGAAAAAAGCTATCCCCTGATACTGCATAGCTGCTCACCCCGAGGTCCGAATGCTCTGATAGTGCATTGCCCTTGTGCTGTTCGCCTTTCAACGTTCTCTGGTCTGACGCTGGTGAGACGGGGCCCTACAGAAGGCTATCTCCGGTGTAGACCAATCAGTTTCAAAGACAATGCAAATATTATCAGAACACGTTTGTTTGCATGTTCACCACGCGTAATTGCGGTTAATGCAGACTTGATTCCTAGCATAAGGTATCTATTTGGTTTCGATTTAAAGCTTTCGTGACTGCAGGGATTCATCTTCTTGGTTCTTTCGGTAAAGTCACGTAGAAAGGAAGTAATAAAATAATAAAAATAAAACATAATAAAATACAATTCTCTTTCTGACAGACCTGTTCTTCACCTGAGGACGGCTGCTTGCGTTGTGGCCGAAACGTCGTGAGAATTAATTTATTATGTTTTATTTTTATTATGTTATTACTTCCCTTCTACGTGACTTTACCGAAAGAACCAAGAAGATATATATATTTGGTGTTTGAACATCTTAACACCGATACTCTTTGGTTCTTTCAGTAAAGTCACGTAGGTAGAA
>CM025654.2:10589134-10601385 GCA_014621495.2 Entosphenus tridentatus | reverse complement strand
GGTAGAAAAAATAATAGATCACGACGTTTCGATCGCAACAACAAGCGGCCGTCTTCAGGCTTATGTTGCGATCGAAACGTCGTGATGTATTGTTTTTTTCTACCTACGTGACTTTACCGTAAGAACCAAAGAGTATGGATTCCTGCAGTCACGAAAGCTTCAAATCAAGATCTTAACACCTGTTGCATTGGCATAAAGGGTAAACCCCCTTATTATTTGCCATACTTTGAAAAACTGGCAAAAAGTTGCCGTGACATGCCTCTCCTACGTTGGTTTGCGGTGGGTGACGGCGATGGGCGAGGCTGCGTGTGAGATTCACCACCACGCGTGAGATTCACACCACCACGGGTGAGATTCACACCACCACGGGTGAGATTCACCACGGGTGAGATTCACACCACCACGGGTGAGATTCACCACGGGTGAGATTCACACCACCACGGGTGAGATTCACACCACCACGGGTGAGATTCACACCACGGGTGAGATTCACACCACGGGTGAGATTCACCACGGGTGAGATTCACCACGGGTGAGATTAACACCACGGGTGAGATTCACACCACGGGTGAGATTCACACCACGCGTGAGATTCACACCGGCGTGGATAACATCAGATGCGTATGTTGTGAGCTTCAAATAATTCCCATAAATTGTCTTGCCGACTCTACTTATGTCAGCGCTCGTCTGCCGACTGGTAAATTCATGTTTACCGCATCACCGATTACCGAATAAAAAATTGCACCAATTGTTCCCCCCTCCCCTTCCCAAACATTACGATATGGCTTTGAAAATCGGTGTGCAATTATAAAGATTTTTAAAAACCCAAAGTTGACCAGCCTACCTCTGAATTCTGTCATGGTTTTGTCAAAGCAATTAATAAAATATAAAATGTCTTAAGCTCGCCGATGATGAATGCACGCGCTTCCTCACGCTCGTGGCGTGTGGGGTACGGGACGAAGCGTTAGCTCGCCCTCTCCCTCCCTCCCCACATTAAAGTCTCAAACGGCCGCTTTTAGAGTGAAGCTCAAACACGCACGGTCAGGCCCGGCCACAAGGCTGGCTCCTAGCCCGGGGCTGGGGAGGTGGGCGAGTCGTGGCCGTCTCCCAAGCCTCAGCTCTCTCCGCACATCGCCCCGCCCCCCCCATTCTTTGTTGTGCGTATGTAACACGTTGAACTTCTACGCCGACTTAAAGAGGCATTTGTCAATTCCACTGCTGGATGAAAAAGCTCCACACGCCATGTCAAACATGAGGGTTGGTTATAAAAAAAAAGTCATACTTCACCACGCTGGTCAGTGTGAGTTGGTGAAAGTAATTTGGGGGAGACAGACCCAGGACTGGTGCTTGGGAATTGAACTCGGGATCCCCGGTTGGTAACACCCTGGTTTATTTATATACTTTTAATCTCTTCAGTTGCTGTGTGTTTTTACAGTAATTCGATTGCATCTGGATTGTTAAGCGCTTGGAGGTCATGAACTTGAAAGCTGTTCTCACCACCATCAGCCTTGGTCAATCCACTGCTGGATGAAGGCCTCCCGAAGCATCCTGCTATGTAATAATGTATCTAATAAAAAATATTGTGAATAATAACCCGCCCCTACTTGACATGGGTGAAAGACAGCTTAATAGCTCAACGGATCCCTCCAGCTTAAAGATTCATATTCTATCTAGCACCGGCACACACAACATGTCATTTTATGGCTCTATCAAATCTGAACGTTGCTATAGGAAGGAGTCTAAATCCTTGTCGCTTGTAAGAAGACAAACGCGTTCTTTAAAATGTAATTGCCCAAACATTCCATTGCGGGAACCCTCCTGAAAACCATTCTCGGTTCACCTGGTTCACCAACCGCCGTCCGCCCACCAAATAAATGATTTGTGTACATTTTAGTTTGTATATATATTCCTCTTCTTTGTTCTTTCGATAAAGTCACGTAGAATGGAAATAATAAAATAATAAAAATAAAACATAATAAAATAATTCTCACGACGTTTCGGCCACAACGCAAGCAGCCGTCCTCAGGTGAAGACCAGGTCTGTCGGGGAGACAGCGTCTGAATGAAACAACACCACGCTGGAGCGTATATTTAAGCTGGGTTGGAAGGTGGGAAGGTGCGCCTTGACAAAATAATTTGCATATCATATGCAAATTTGCATATCCAAGCGTGGTGTTGTTTCATTCAGACGCTGTCTCCCCGACAGACCTGGTCTTCACCTGAGGACGGCTACTTGCGTTGTGGCCGAAACGTCGTGAGAATTATTTAATGTTTTATTTTTATTATTTTATTATTTCCATTCTACGTGACTTTACCGAAAGAACCAAGAAGATTAATCCCTGCAGTCACGAAAGCTTAAAATCGAAAAATGTATATATATTGTTTAGCCTCTCAGTTCCCACCACCTCGCGCACCGGGCGTGGTCCAAGCCACGATTTTTTTTTAATCTGTTTTTCAAAACTTCAGACGCGAGCGTGAAAACCGGCGACGCTCAACGATTTGGGCTTCGGTTACCGCCGGAGTCCGCCCCCTTCACCCGTGCCTGATCGCGACGGGTGCGGAGGAGTGGAGTGGAGGAGGGGACGGTGGGGGTGGTGACGGCACTTGTTTGTGTGTGAGAGTGTTTGCGGGGAGCGGTGGTGCAGCGGTTAGCGCTAAGCTGCGCCACGAGCCTGGCGACCCGAGCTCGATTACCGCTCACGGCCAACACCGTTGACGATTATCTGTAACCGGTCCAGGGCCTCCCCTAGGTCGGCTCAGCCTCAAATGAGTACCTGGTGCGATGTGTAAAAATGTCGCCACTGGGGAGACAAAGGCGGTCGGGCGTGGTGCTGGCCACCCACCCCCTCGTGTGCCACAGTGCCGGCTTTCATAGGTGCTCGCTAACAGCACTTGCCCCTACAGTCTGTTAAGGCTATACGGGGGATCTTTGTCTTGTGCTTAAAAAAAATGGTCATCTTAGTATTGAGGGCCACAGTGCATTTCTTAGAGAACTCCTGATGGGGGTTCATTTTTTACGCAATGCAACAAGGCTGAGTGTGTGTGTGCTTGTTGAACTTCTTTCGCACCGTACGTAGCCAACCGTGCTGATCGGGAGGCGCGGTGGAAGGACAGCAAATGTCGTGTTGTTCACAGGTTTCCTGCCTTCACTATTGGTCTGTTTACGATTGGGGGCTTTCCTCAGCATTATCAGCTTCGACTTAACCTGCTGCAGCGTCCCTGTTTAACTTCACGCTTCGTTTGACCACAGACAAGCTGGCCAGCAACAGTCGGAAGGGACTGAACAAAAGAGCTCAAGTAAGCAACAGTGGGTCGTTGCCCCTTTCCCTCCCTTCCCAAATACCTCAATAAAACACGGCGAGTGAGATCGAGGGCAGAATTGACGACAGACAGCAACAGATTGCATTCCGCTTGAGCCTTCGTACATGCTGGGGTCAGCCCACGGCTGTCTGACCACACGTCTCGTCTGCCATGAGCAAGCTCCTCGCCATTCCGGGGGCTACGAATCGTGAACATTGGCTGCGAAAACACCGCGCAGTCTGTGACGCGTGGCGTGATCAATCCCGTCCAGCGTCCGACATTCGTTTCGTCTTTCTTTAAGCGTCGCCTCTGTGGTGCGTCATCATCATCATCGTCATCATCATCGTCGTCATCATCATCGTCGTCATCGTCGTCGTCGTCGTCATCATCATCGTCATCATCGTCGTCGTCATCGTCATCATCATCGTCATCATCATCGTCGTCGTTGTTGTCATCAACATCATCTTCGTTGTCGTTGTCATCATCGGCTAAGTGCGACTATGCTCGCGCAGGTCCCGCATGCGTTGCCCCCCCCTCCCCCCACCGAGGGCCACAAAGCCACCGTGGCCACTCTCGCAGGTTCCGCTTTGTTTTGGGAAGCGCGGCGGTTGGGTTTTCCCGCCGCTCACGGGGGGGGCACAGGGGGGAGGGGAGGGGCGGGGGGACGGGGGGAGGGGCTCTGTTTTGACACTGATGTGTCCAACTCCTGGCCATGGCTTGGAGGCTAGAAATATTTTTAAAATAAATCACAGAATGCTAAGAATAACAACATGAAGGGCTTTTTACTATTATTGTTATTGTACAATTTAGAATGTATAGTTTCAGATGTGTGGCCAGAAAGCAAACACGAGTGAACCGCAGGAGCTTGTCCCATGAAGCCAAAGCAAGCGTAGTGAGAGGAGCGGAGGATCGCTTCGTATCGTGTGAGCAGGTCGACGAGACGATGACCTGGAGCGTACCCAGCCTCGCCACATCGCGGAAGCTCAGCAGCCTTGAGCGTGGATAGTGCTGGTTGGGGAGTTCTACGCAGTAGCGTCGCTGGCATGGGCCTTGGTACAACGGATACACTCAGCCCCCCCCCCCCCTTGTCTCAATTTCCTCCATTCATAATCCCCCCCCTCCCTCCCATCTGGTGCAATTGCACAGCCTGCACACTCAGTAGCTACGTAACAGATAGCAAAGCAACGGGACAATAGCACACGGGAGAGGGATTTGTGTTAAACCTTGCGCAGATGTTACATCTGCGCGATACGGGGCGAACGCATGCCGAGTGTCGTTTTACGACGGTTATTTTGCATCTTTCGTGAACTTTACGGGGCCATGAAACGCACCTGAGCAGTTACCTTTGGTCAGGGCTGCGGTCCGCTGAGCCTCGATCTGATAATAGACAGTGGGGTCTTTGTAAACGTCAGCCCGTCGGTGTTAGAGGCGACTTAAGAGAATTGTGCAGGGCGTTCCGTCACCCCCTCCCCTTTATCTCACTTTATTGTATGTTATTGCACCGCTGTTGTGCGACTAGCCAAGATTCGCTGCACCATTGCTGTTGGCAGAAGCGCGGATGAGTCGGTCAAACACACCTCTTAGAGGGGCTCTCGCCTCGAGATGCCCTCTCGCCAGCAGTGGCACGAGAAATCTATTCAGGGTGGCACCTTTACAACTGTTAACTACCTCGCCTGGTCTATGGGAGGTCGTGGGTCCGATCCCGACCCTGACGCCTGCTGTATATTTGGAGTTTGTGTGTCTCTCTCCCTGTGGTCACGTGGATTCTATCTCCGGGTCCTCCGGTTTTTTCCCCCCTCCACATTTAGAAACATTTGTAAGAGCATTCGGCTGCCATATATTTCCACTTCGCTGAACTTTCATGTGTGATGCCAGGTCGCTTGTGAAAAAGAGCTGTGCAGCTCAGTGGGCCTTACCTGGTAAAAAAAAGAGAGTTCAGTTGAATTGCTTTGTGCGAGCAAGCAAAAGAGCTGCTCCTGTACTTTTACCACCTTGCGTCTAAAGGTTGTTATTGAGTCACTGCAGAACGCTGGCCAAAGTAGCAGCGTGGGTGGCCCGGCAGTTGGAGTGCTCGACTTGCAATTGTGAAGGTTGCAAGTTCAAATCCCGGTTGGAGTGGGGCGTGGGGTGGGGAGGGTGGGGAGTCGTCCCAGCCCATTATCCCTCTGGGGTTGGTGAAATCAGTGCAGCACCAGTTATTGTGTGGAGTCTCCTGCGGATATAATGCACCCTTGTCGTGGGAATGTGGAATTCAAATAGCTAGCTCAGCGATGGCAATGCGGGGAGATGAACGCCGGGTGTATATCGCGACCCGTACGGCATGCAGAGCCAGTAAACATGGAACATTGGGCCAGCCAGCTTTGGGCCAATATTGGACAAAGTTGGCACGTAGTTGCATGTTTGTTCGGGAGGCCCTCATCCAGCATTGGAATGACACGTGAAGAAAGTACTTTGAGGTCGAGGCGGACATGGGGCGTACTCTGTGAGCATTGTGATTTCTGTATCTATGGAATGTCTATTTGGTGTCATCCTCACAGCTCAGGGTTGATTCCCATGGCAGATGCTTGCCAATGTTTGTAATCTTCGGCATTTCCCACGGAGATGGCTGTCCAACTGTCTCTCACACTGTCCCACCATCTGTCTCTCACAATGTCTTACCATCTAATAAATGTCCTTCCTCTTCCCGTCTTCAAATTCCCCTTGCAGAATCATCTTCACCGAATCTCCAGCTCTGACCCTCTTAAGGATATGCCCTGCATACGTCTGCTTCATTCTCATCATCAGACTGCTCGGGTCACCATCCTCTCTCGGCACATCTTCATCTTCTTCCTTATCTCACAGGCCGCTGGAGAGGTCCCCGTGGAGTGTCCCTCCCATTCCCTTGAGTAAGTTAGTTTATGTTGAATTACCCTGTGAGCCAAGAAGCTCTTCAATCAGGTTTCATCGACAAAAAACAATACCGCTTCTCCGACATACGCAACAAGTCACAGTAAAAGCAAATCAAAAATAAACAATAACAGATAAGAGAAATAAAAAATAGATATGAAATCACGATTGCAATAGAAACGTTTGCCTTTTTTTAAAAGAAATAAATCAAATATACGGGGAGTCAGCAACCAGCAGCTCCGAAGCTGCATGCGGCTCTTCAAGGGACTGCTTCGTAACGCTCTCTATTAAGGACGCCCCACCGTCTTGTATCCACCACAGAGTGCATTGTGGCTCTTGAAATAGTTTTTTTTTGTACCAAATTCTAAACAATTTTTTTTATCTTCGTGTGATTTTGGGTTTCCGGCCCCTTGCCCGTATACGGACGTCTCGACAGTCACTTCCACCCAACCGGTGACAGCATCCACAATTAGTCTGGCAGAAGGAAAACCTGGCACGGAGGAATTCCTGGGGGAGTGAACATATTGTTTGGCAGTTGATATCTCTCAGATGGTGTACCACGTAACCTCGGTGTTGTTTTTGCATACCTCTTACCCTAGCTCCGTATTGTAATGGTTGGGAGATTGAGCTGGAGCGGAGGATTTATGGGTAGGTAGGTGAGTAGGTGTATGGGTAGGTAGGTGAATGACTGTGTAGGTTGGTCGGTCAGGAAGGTAGGTGGGTGTTTAGATGCGTAATTAGATATATAGGTAGGTGAGTGTGAAGGTACATGTGTGGATATGTGGGTGAGTGGATAGGTAGGCGGATGGGTAAGTAGGTGGTTAAGTGGTTAGGTAAGTACTATGTAGGTAGGGATGTGAGTGCGGGGGTAGTTGGATGAGTGGATATACGTTTAAGTAGGTAGGTAGTTACATTTATTTTGTTTAACCAGGGGTAAAACTCAAGAGAGGGTAGGTATGTGGTTAGGTATGCGTGTGCAGAGTTAACAGGGCAGGCAGACAGCCTTGGAGTGACCAAACATTGTCTAAAATTCACAAAATAACTTAAATTGTGATGTGTGCAACGTGCGCCTACGACCTTGCGTGACTACAAACAAAAAACCACAGCGGGTATAAACACTTTCACGAGGTCACATTCGTCACTCCCTCAATGCCGCCACACCGCTCCACGCTCGCCGTCGGCAGAGACCATTCACGCGGAAGACGTGAACCTTAAAATCTTTTTTGAACGACTTTATTTTGCTTTTTTTGTTTGTGTGCGTGCATAAGCGTACAGAGCGACGCGGCGTCGCGGGCGGTCACGGCGGCGCGTTTTTAAGTACTCAGAACGTCAGCCCCAGGTTACAAACGAGACATCGCCGAATCTCAAAGGGCCTCTCGCCTGGCTAATGAAAGGGAGAGAAGCGGGCACTTAACAAGATGCGTAGGAAACCAAGCCCGTAGCAACAACAACAAAATGATAATCATAAAACTTTTTTTTTCATGCCAGGAACCCAGGCACTATGGCCAGACATTGTAAAATGTCCTCATTGTCACACACACTCACATTCTCAGAGCAGAAAGGTAAACTTGATAACGAACGGCCAATCACGTGCACGCGCGAGTGTGTTTTAAGCCAGTCGGATCAGTTGGAACATCGATCCCCATAACGAGGCTTATACAAATTTAACTTTTGTAATTTTGTAAAATTTCAGGCAGGGGTCTTTCCCGTGATCGCGATTCCTGTGCATCGTGGCCACTGGCGATGCCGACCATCATTTTTTGTGTGCATTCGATTTAAAAATATTTATCCACCAAGCGAGCGACTGTCATTGCTTCCACGTGATTGGCTGCACGCCCTCCTTGACAGAACACGAAAATTAAACAGTTTTTTTTTATGACTCAGCCATTTAAATTATGGCTAAGCTTTAACAAGTCATAACAATTATTACGCATACACCTTAAAATATCGGTAACATGCTATACATTTTATGTTTAATTGACTTAAAGTATATTTTGTGACATCTTCCTACAATTTACTCTTTTTTTAAGCAACTCGGGAAGCTACATTCCGAGATAACCACACATTTAACTATAAATAATGTCCAGTTAATGGGTTCCATTCCCATTGGGTTATGGGTAATAAAAGGACACCTCCAGCAGAGCATTATGGGACCGTCACTCCCAACCATCATTTGCTTCCCGTCCCTTCCATCGCCATCCGCTTGAGCTGCCCTTTAAATACTGAGCAAGGCTCCTCTGTTGCAAGTTAAGGCTTTTAATTTGAATGCGGTTGATAAAGATTGGACTTGTGTGGAGTGTGTGTTTTTATTCCTGTGAGTTGAGTTCATCTTTAAAAATAAACAATGAACCTCTGCCTTGCCTTACCCACGAGCGAATTCGATTGAAACACACCATCGGGAAAAAAATGTCAAAAATAGGTGAATAAAACACAACTCGTCAATATTAATTCATCAATCGATCGACCAATATTATAGACTTGAGCAGGCATTCAAAGAACGCCGTAGATGGCGTCGCGATCACATCCGCCAATGACGATCTGACCGTTCGGCCCCCCATGTGCACTCATTAGCGAAAGCCTAATTAATTCTACATTGCGTCTGCGAACCCGGAAAGGCGTCTAAAATAATGTTATAATCTACGCGCAAAAAAAATAAAACCCCCGGGGGTGAAATGAGGCAAAAATGAGAAGCAAAATTTTTTTATCAATGAGAGAGCTAAATTACTTTACGAGACCGATACTGGACTGTGATAACATACGCGACGTATTTGACTAATTTTTTTTTTTATAAAACTCAAATATTATTTACCGAAGCAAAACACCAGCATTTAGTACTTATAGTCGTAATATATTTTTTAAAATTCAACCCATCCTATCAATGAGACGACACCTGTGTTCCTACTCGTTACAGACACACACTCCGCTACCACCGCACGACGCGATGCGCTCCACCCTTCCCGCCGAAGCGTCTTCGGATTGTGCCGTGGTGCTGTCGTTCGGCACGATGTCCGACGTTTCGCTCCGCGTGTTGAGAGCTTCTTCAGGAAACGTCGGACTTGGCGCCGGATAAAACCAACACCGGCACAACCCGGAAATACGAATCGTCGTTGCTACGCAGCACAACCGCGCAAAAACCTACACAGTAGCTTTAGTTTTCTGCTTACTACACTGCCCGCATTATTTATATCTCACCATTTAAGCTCTTTATTGTGAATTACATGATACGCTCACCCCTCCCCCACTCTACCGATATGTTAAAGGTACCCGATTGGTGTCTACCACAGCCATCCCCGCTCAGCAGTGGCAGTGACGGCGGAACGATGGGCCGCATGCGGAGGTAACGGCACGTGCGAGTCCACTCACGGCGCACAATGACGGAGGCCCTGTCTCTCTGCGATGGTCCCCTGTCCGCGCGGCTTAATTCCTCGCCGAATATTTTCCCTATGGTGGCTCGTCGAGTGGAGAAGCTGGGCACGTGAGCTAGGAGCCGTCGGCACAGCGAAAGGTGTGACTGGATGTGGTGTTGCCGGGTGCGGGGAAAGATTTTCCGGGTCACCGACCGATCTGGAGAGGCTCGGCTGCAATGAAGCCCTGTTGCTTTTCGAAACCGTGGGCAAAATCGAACCGTTGCGTGGGAAGTTCTTGAACAATAATGGAGGAGAGGTTCGACAATTATTACGAGCGATAGTTCCCCTGGCGATTCGATGAATTGTCGCATTTAAGAGTAACGATCCTGTTCAAGAATCAAGCCAGGGGCTCTTGATCTATTCGCCAAACTTATCTGGTCCAGCATTGTTTTGTTATTGCTTTAATCCCCGTGAAAATGTAAAAACATTTTTTCGCAAAAACGATTCTATAACAGAATGCGAACAGCAGCAGGTAGGCGAGCGTCTGAGATTGATGTACATTTAGAGATAGTGACATCCATCGCCGCCGCCGCCACCAAAGATTTCCGTGCACGGCGTTGTTTTGTGAACTTTGACTCACCACTTGGCCCACGTCAATTACAGATTATTTTCTTTGCTCTTTCACTTCCACACACAGGTGCATGAATTCCCACTCCCTCACAGCAACAATCGCTAGAAGCCTCGCCTACCCTGGCACCTTTTGACGTTGCATTTTTTTTCCTTTCAGGTTTTTTTTTGTTGTAATCAAAAATATTTTTTTGAAAAATAATCGTTTGCCGACTTTTGTTAGCAAGGAAGGTGCTTTAGAAATTGTCGTAATGCTATCTGTTGTACAAATTGTAAAAGAAATACTGTTTGCATCTACAGCTACGATGCCCATCCGTAAGTAACAGCCATTAAAAAAATATACAATGCGTGGCTTTCAGCAGAAAACTAATCAAACCTCTAACCCTCTGCCAAAGCCTGCAAATAAACTCTCCCCTCGTTAACAACAATCATCAATAACTCTTCCACTGCCTCACAATGTTTTTTCTTAACTCTCCGATGTGTTTTGGGGGTCGTGCCGCGGTGCTGTTTCGGCACGATGTCCAACGTTTCTCTCCGCGTGCCGGGAGCTTCATCGGGGAAACGTCGGACGTCGCCGCCACGTAAAAACACGCGGCACGACCCGGAAACGGACCGGAGATAAGCCGCGAAAACCCCACGTGGTGCTGGCGCCTCTCAAAGCCGAGTCAACCCTCTCCTAAACACCCGCCAAGTGAGAATGGAGCGTTCCACGCTTCTATGCGTTATGCAAGAACCGCGACTGTGCAGCGGAGGGGGGGAGGGGGATCATCTATGGACTCTTGAATCCGCGGTGGGTGCACCGAAGCGTCTCGCGCTCAGGTGCCGATCGGCACGGCAGCACCGCCCGTGTCGCCGCTGCTGCTGCTGCCCTCTTCGTCGCCGCCTAGTACCTCAGTGTACCGTCCTGGTAGCGGTCCGAGTTGCTGTCCCGGCCGTACAGGTTCTGCACGGACCTCACCGTGAAGTTGTTGATGAAGTCGTCCTTCTTCAAGCCGTCCTGCGGTGGGCGCGAGAGCACGAGGGCGATGTCAGCGGTTGGGGGAGTTTGGGAGTGGGGCACCCACGGTGGGGAGATGTTATCTCCCTCGCCTGGTATGCGGGAGGTCGTGGGTTCGATCCAAACCCTGACACCTGCTCGATATTTGGAGTTTGCGTGTTCTCCCCGTGGTCAAATGGATTTTTCTCCGAGTCCTCTGGTTTTTCCCTCTACATTTAGAAACATGCTTTTAGAATTCTTATCTACTGCGATAAGTTCCACGTGATAAGCCACTTAGTTGAGCTTTGATATGGAGCCAGCTAATAGCTCAATGGGCTTTACCCATCAAATAAAAGTTTAGTTCGTATAGAGTGGTTGGAAATGTCGCTAAAGTCTTAAACGATGCTAAAAGACACGTGGATAGGACATTACAATTTTATTTATATGTGTACATTTTACATCTGTGGCAACGTATAATAATTCCTCGGGCCGTTTAATTTGCATTAGGATTCTTAAAATTAATCTGAATAAAATGGATGAAAAATCAAAGGTCAGCAGGTGCAAGCCACATCTCTACTGTAAACTTTACAATTTTTTTTTTTATCCATTTCTTTGTTGTTGTATAAATCAGCTGAGAGCAGTACGCCAAAATAAACTTTTTTTTATACTATGGTCACGCATTTATCTGGCCATACTTCGCCACGCTAATCAATGCAGGTTAGAGAATGTGCGCTGCCCCGAACTGAACTAAACCATTTTTTATGTTACCAGGTAAGGCCCACTAAGCTCTGTAGCTCTTTATCCAAAGCGACCCGGCTATGACAATTGATAGCTCAACAAAGTGGCTTATCAAGTGGACATTTTAATAGCAGCCAAATACTCCAAACGCATGTTTCTAAATGTCAAGGGAAAAGCCGGAGGACCTGGAAAAAATCCTCGCGACCACAGGGAAAGAGACACGTAAACTCCAAATAACCAGCATACGTCAGGGTCGGGATCGAACGCACGACCTCCTGTATACCAGGCGAGGGAGTTAACATCTCACCACCGCGGCGCACGTTCTGGTATCATTCGCCAGGTTCCGAGCGCAATTGTGCCCGTACAACAAACAACAAA
>CM025654.2:10568254-10589124 GCA_014621495.2 Entosphenus tridentatus | reverse complement strand
CCACGTAAGTCGCACACGCATACCCACGTAAGTCGCACATGCATACCTCGTAAGTCGGACATGCATACCCACGTAAGTCGCACACGCATACCTCTTCCGCCCCTCTCCCTGCTTGGGTGTCCCAAGCAAGATTTGGCTTGGCTCAGATGTGCCGGTGGAAACTTTGTTTCTCGAGCAAAGGTTGCACCTGTAGCCCCACGCTAAAGCCGCCAGTCATGGAATCAGTGAGTTGTCGGCCAACGATAGGATCCAAGGGGGGGAGACTGCCCAAGTGCTATTCCTGCCATTTAAATTACTTTCTGTACCCCCGGCACACCACCTCCAGTGTACTTCTCGCTATGGCAACAGCTAACGGTCGTGTACAGCTCTCCGATGCGTTTTGCGGTACCACCTCGCATCGTTCAGAGATGCACGCAGCGCAAACCGCAAAAGAAAACGCGCGCTGGTGGTACAAGTCACGTGCCTGCTCCAGTCTACCGGTGAGCCAAAATATCGTCGGTGAGACCATCGCATCCTGGTTCTACCATCCTCATCCGCTGGCCAGATTCGCCATTAACCACGACGATTGTGGCATTGCCAGTGCAGGTACGCACAGCTTCGTTTGTCCACGGGCTATAAAACACCCCAAGAGATGATGATGGATGAATGAAATGCTGCTGCCAAACATCGATCTTATCGGTCGGCGATGAGGGCGGAAAGAAAATCGAGGGGAGAAAGGGAGCTCACCAAATCGGTATTCTTCGGCGGTGCTACGCCCTCAAAAAAACAAATAAGTGTGGGGGCGCAAAGAAAGAATGTTTCCGTATTTGTCTTGAATGCGTGCAGGGAAATTCTGGGCATTTGAATGGGAATTCACAGAAACCCTGTTGTGGACCCTGGCCAACCGCAGAAAGGCTTCACCCACGTGCAACCCCCATTGGGACGTTTTGCATTTTACAGAAAAATGCCGAGGCCAATGAAATGAGCGGCGGCGGACGTCGGCGCCTACAGCCACATGGCCTGGACGCGCCCCATCTCGTCAGGTATCAGAAAGATAAGTAGGTTGCTTGGGCCGCCGCCCCACATAGCAGGTGCCGTGTAGGCCGCAGGCCTAAGTTGAGGGCCACAGAAGGCAAGTCCTTCGCGCTGGCCAGCCCGGTGAAGCGTTACCAAAGTAACCCTCACTGGCCTGCATGGCTGGAGAAGCGAGGCCCTCGTCCAGCGGTAGGCTAATGAAGGGCCGCATGGCGTTCCTCCTCGCCACGCGCGGACAGTCGGCGGACGGTCCGCTGCCTCGAGGCGACGCGGAGCGAGCGAGACCAAAACGGAGACGGGTGAATGTGGAAATGCCAGCATTTTTTTTCGTGCACGCGGATCTGGGGGCTACGTGTTTACGACCCGGGACAATGGCCTCATTGTTAATTTACGAGGACGGGCAGGAGGATGAGGAGGAGGAAGGGGGGGGGCAAGGAGGAGTGATGCTCGCAACGCTCACGCATTCATGATTGAGTGTGCAGGTGAACCCGACATGCTGTGGAAAAATAAAAGCGTCAGTTTCCTGAACGCGGGAACTCGCCCCTGGCGCACGCGCTCGCAACTCCGTGCCGTACGTCGCGCCGACCCCGTGCGTCGCCGCGCCGACCCCGTGCGTCGCCACGCCGACCACGTGCGTCGCCACGCCGGCCACGTGCGTCGCCACGCCGACCCCATGCGTCGCTGCGCTCGAGTCGACAGCGAGCAGCGCCAGTTGTTCATTAACCGGGGTAAACGGTCGACGGATGTTGCCAATGGGCGTAATCATCAGTGAACATTTACCAAAGTTCATTTCGACAAACCGCAGTTGACTCGATTTCAAAGTTTTAAATCAACAACCTCCCTGGACTGTGGTAGACTTTGTAAACGACATTTTCATTGATTCCTAGCTAAGGTTGGAAGCGTTTGTTTGTTAGCTCCGTCCGTTTGCCCGTCTGTCTGTTTTTAATGGAGGGGGCAGTATAACACTTGTAAAGATAAGCCAATACGAACCAAACCTTACTATGATGGTGTGTTGCTGTTAGGAACTTATCCTCCTGAAAACCAGAGACGAACTGGAGCAAGGAGGAAGTTTTTCCATTGGCAAAGATTTGTATTCCTCGAGAGCTACCCATCAGCTTCCGTGATGCCAATTAAATCAATCCGAAGGCTGGCGCGTGTCGGAACGTGTCACAGGTCCCTGGCATGCGCACGATTATTCTGAGCCCGTGTAAAAGTGACGGAAATGCCTATGAATAATCGGTGGCCACTCACCCGCTTGTAGTCCTTCCTGAGGTCCTTGAATTCCCAGAACTGGTGGAGGAGCAGAGAAGACGCCTCTGCTGACTTTGGATAAGCCCTGCAAACCCAAGAGATTTTGTTTGCAACGTCAACAGGGTTGTGTCTCCATGTCATCGGTTCGGTGGGTCCGTCTATCCCTCTGCCCTAACCGGGACAATTCTTCCTGTCGCCTGATGATGCTGGTTGTTGTAATTACCGGCGAAACGTCGTGCTCGAATTGTAAACGTTGCGAGTCTACTCTCCAACACAACGGTGTGCTCATATAGTAACTAATCGCATACCTGTCAACCCCTTATCAGTGCCTACCTTCTTACAGACTAATTCAGACCTTATTGGTCACCCCGTGCCCTTATAAATTCTACAAAGTACCATCACAAGGGAGAAACACAACCAAATAGACAAAAAAAATTGCCCTTATTGAAACAGCTGTACGCCGTATGGCCCTGAAAATGTAATTTCCCTGTACAATAATACGGGTAAACCGTATCGGTTGACAGGTATGCAATTGGCACGTTTTGTTTCCGCGACAAACCTTACTAATTGGCTGCGTCAGGTGGTCGCGGGTTTAACGACACATTTATACTTACGAGATCTAACCCAAAAAAAGTCTATTAGGGACAACTCTCGTATCCATGATTCGTTACGAACGAAACTTCAGTCGTAAGTCGCGTTGCGTAGCGGTTATGTGAAGAGTCGCCCTCTCCGTTGTTCAGTGAATTGCACAATCCGGGACCGGGGTCCTCATCGTAAATCAACCGTTAATTGCAAATTCACAGGCATAGGCGACGCAGTGGATCCGTTGGTGAAACATACCAAGGCCTGAAACCCTCCTACTGCTGACGACAGTCTGGGGGGAAATTATTGATTACATTTTGACTCACGGAGTGACTCATGAAGCAAACAGCTTAGCAAAGCAAACGATCCGATAATTTCAACTCATTTTACTTTCATGATCAAACACAGTTTTGTGGTGGGGTTGTATTTACACTGTACTCGCTTGTATATTTTCACCCGCCCACACCTCCCCCATTCAGCCACTGTCTATGGGAGGTGTCGTAACCTCATATGTATGATAGTAGCCTATGACGAATGTCATGTGTGTGTTTAAGCACAGTTGGATACGTACGGCGCGAAAGAAGTTCAACATACACACACTTGTGTGTTTCTACATATGATAGTAACCTATTACATATGTCGTGTATGTGTTTAAGCACGGTTGGCTACGTACAGTGCGAAAGAAGTTCAACATACACACACTTGTGTGTGTTTCTACATATCATAGTAACCTATTACATATGTCGTGTATGTGTTTAAGCACGGTTGGCTACGTACAGTGCGAAAGAAGTTCAACATACACACACTTGTGTGTGTTTCTACGGAGTGAAGGCGGAAAGCTTCTTTTGCATTTGGACAATGCAGCCGACACTGTCCCCAAGTCGCGCGCGTGTTTAATTTATGACTAGAAATGAGATAGTGTTTAATTAATGCGCTGCCGCGGCTTGTCCGGTGACGCGCAGGTTCACGTTGTAGTCCCCCCGTGCGCGTCATCCCGTCGGCATCTGACAATTCGGGCCCCGACCACAGCATCGTTTCAGAGTCTGGGGTTACGGTTCGATGCCTCGGCTTGTAGCCGTTTCTCCCGCGTGTCCCCCTTGTCGATTCCACCTCATTGATCCCGTGCGCATAAAGATAACTTAGTTAGCATCATTGCCCGTGATCGATGCGATGCTGGATGAAGGCCTGTGTTTTCCCGATTGAACTTAAGAGGCTGTGATCAAAGTACGCCACAAAGAGGGAGGCTGTCAAAGTTGAGCTCAGGGTAAATGTGAGTAAAACAAAGAGCATATAATCACCATACACTTTACATACATTGCAGGCTCCTTATGGACGCCATTGGAGCGTATGAACTCGTACACAAATCGTTACAAGTCTCAAATCAACTGGTTATCTCCATTGTACCATCCTATCCTGCACCGTCCTATCCCTGTCCCATCCCTGCCCTATCCCCCACCCCATCCCTACTCCATCCCTGCCCCCTACCCACCCCATTCCCTACCCCATCCCTGTCCCATCCCTGCCCCCTACCCACCCCATCCCCTACTCCATCCCTGGCCCATCCCTGCCCCCTACCCACCCCATCCCCTACTCCATCCCTGTCCCCTACCCACCCCATCCCCTACTCCATCCCTGGCCCCGCGAGACCCCGGCGAGTTCCCCGGCGGCTCCGCTCACCCGGCTCGGTCTCGCACGAGCGACACGAGGCTGCGCACGGTGCCCAGGCTCTGGAAGCGCTTCGCCGCCGCCGGGTTCGCCTGCACGAGGTCGAAGATGGAGTAGCACGCCGAGCTGACCGCCTCGTCGTCCAGCTGGGCCGACGTGACGCGCCCGGGCAGCATGCCCACGAGCGTGGGGGCCAGCTTTGCGTCTGCGCAGAGAGATGGGGGGGCGGAGAGAGATGCGGAGCGAGGCAAAGACGCGCTGCCGGGTTGCGGGGATGGGGGCTGCTCGAGGGAGTTAGCGATCCCACCGGTGACGACGGTGGTGACAACGACGACGATGATGATGACATATGGGCGTTGATGGTGATTAGGGAAACCGATGGACGAGCTATATAACCAGCTGTGAGCACGTTTTGGGATCATCTGTCTCTTATGCAGACATTCATAGAGACCCATACGCTTAGACGGGGGACCAAAGACTTGTATGCGATTACATTGACACCCATAGACGTACATAGAGACCCATTGATTTAGAGACGCAGATACTTATGGCGATGATGATGATGGCGGCGATGTTGATGCTATCACGAGTGTGTAGTTTTGACGCGCGTAACTGCGCACGCGTGAGGTCGTCCGTCCTGGGCAGACGAGCTTAATAATCAGAATCTTTATTTAGACTGGAGGAATCCGATGAGCTATGAAGCTCTTTTTCACAGATGTCCAGTTGGGGCAATAGCCCCACTGAGCTATTAGCTTCTCTTTCAAAAGCAAACCGGCTACCACAAACGACAACTTAACGGGGAGTGGCTTATCACGTGGACATTTATGGCAGCCTAATGATCTAAATAACAACAAAAGAGGTTACGTACTCATCTCAGCGTGGTTCTGCGGGTTGCGCGATAGGTTCCGCAGCAGGAAGGCGAGCGCCTTGGTTGTCTTGGCGTCGGTAGAGCGGTGCATCGCGTCGGCCAGCGTGGCAGAGCCGTCGCCGTGCATCAGCGCCACGTTGCCCAGCGAGCGCGCCGCCTGCACCCCGGAGGGAGCCAGCCGGCGAGGTGAGTGAGACGCGGTTCGGATCTGGAGGCCGCCCTGGTTATTACTGCGGCGGTGTAATCGCCGTGATAACGCTACGCGCTGTGATGCTTCACAGTGGACGTTAAAGACCCCCCTCTAGGCGTGTGTGTAGTCAACGCAACGGGTCGGACTCTAGGAGGTCGAAAAACCATTTAGCCGACTATTTTAATTTAGCAGGTAAGGTCCCCACCGAGCTACGTAGCTCTTTTTAAGAAGCGACCTGGCCACAAATGACAGCTCAACAAAGTAGCTTATCATGTGGAAATTTATAAGACCCGCAGAAAAATCCATGCGACCACGGGGAAAATGTGCACGACCTCCTGCATACCGGGCGAGGCAGTTAACATCGTCGCCCCAAAACAACCCGGCTCCTCCCGAGCCGCGCCCAGCTGGGTTCGGCACGGCACTTGGCGCGGCTCGGTTGCGCAGTGGAAAACGTGGTCAGGGGGTGGCCGTCGCTCAACATCGCCCGGCCGCCGCACCTTCGATCCCCCGGCGGTGATGTTCTGCAGCGCCCCGGCCGCGCCCTCCATGAGCGTGGGCTGCTTGGCCTTGTCCAGGACGCCCATGTAGGCCTTGACGAGCTGCGGGCACCAAAGCCACTCCATCCCCTTGGGGTTGGGCATGGGCAGCGTGTACTGGTCGTAGCGGTAGCCGCCCTGCCACGCGTCACGAGGATCACAAACAAAAGAAGTTATTGCTCTGCGATTGAATAATCATGACCACCATGTTCAATATTCTCATGGATGTGTGTATGCGTGTTTAACTTCTTTTGCACCGTACGTAGCCAACCGCGCGAATCAGAGGGGAAGGACAACAAACTAAACACAAAAAGCATCTCTAAAGAAATGAGTTTTCCATCTGGAAAGGTGGATGAAGGTCTGCGATTCAACGATCCACCGAGTCCCTGAACGCAAGCCAATTCCATTGCCCCAACAGTCTGTTCACGCTATACAGGGGGTATTTGTCTTCGTCTGCGGGAGTGGAGGGGGACACAGCTGGGGCAAGGAAACGACGGACGGGGTTGAGGTTGCAAAGATGAATATATGAGGGCCTGCAGGGTTGTAATATGCGGTCGGAGAGTTCAGAGCCCCAGGGGCCATCTACCATTGGCAGGTGTGCATTACATGTTTATCATTTCGATCACCTGGACCAACGGCATCTGCCTGCTCAACATCGGTCACGAGGCAGACCTTAGCTGACATGGCCGCCCGCGTGACTACCGTGGGCGTGGCCGACGAGATTCGTGCCTCGTCACAACAGCGCTGTGCTGTGCCCCGTGCAGTAACCAAGCTCCTGAGTCTCCTCGTAAGGAACCGCGATGAGGGTGGATCAGGGGTTAGAGACGGTGAGCTGGCACCGCCAAGATCATAGGTTCAGCCGCCGGTGATTAAAGCTGTGTTTTTGTAGTTGATCATCTCACGCTTCTCACCAATAACTGGCATAATATAAAATGTTTAAAAAAACAACCACCCCATAACATTAAGATGTGTTTGGCACTTTTTATTGGGCTAAATATTGTTCAAGATCGCTTGAAGGGGTGTCTCAAAAGTAGCTCTGCGATATCTGCTTCCACGGGTCACTCTCGAAAATGCGGCAACCATAAATGGCACTGAAATGCGAGAATCCTGAACAGAGGACGCTACCCCGTCGATGGGCATGGTTGGATTAAAACTGGGCAAAGAGACGAAACGACGACTCATTTTAAAAACATAATCACAATGCTCTTTTCTCCTACGAGCAGCCAGATTTCTTTGTCCCCACCACCATTTTAAATTCCCGCGCACACACACACACACACAAGCAAACACGGACACACCGACACACGAACACGCTCGCTCAAAGATGAGGGCCGGCCCGAGGCAACCTGCCGTGGAAAATTAATTACTTGACGACCTCCGCTCACAGAAATAAACCGGTCGGCGCACACGGACCGGTCCTGGGCACAGCCCCCCAGCAGGTGTGTCTCAGTGTTCGTGCTCTGAATGTTCTGTTTCTTTCATATTTCATCTCACCGCCCGCATTGGCGGACAGGGCTGTCACAGGACGGCACTGCCGTGTGTGGATTTGGTCGCGGAGGGGATTTGGGGGGTTGGCGGTTGTTGGAAGGGCGCCGTGGTGGCGAGATGCCAACTACCTTGCCTGGTACGAAGGAGGTCGTGGGTTTGATCCCGACCCTTACGCCTGTTGTATATCTGTAGTTTGCGGTGTCTCTCTCCCCGTGGTCATGGATTTTTCTCTGGGTCCTCTGGTTTTTCTCTCCACTTTTCGAATAAACATCACGCGTTTAGAGAATTTGGCTGCTATAAGTTTCCGCACAATAAGCCACTTCGTTGAGCTATCATTTGTGATAGCCAGGGGTCCCTTCTGAATAAAGCATTACAGCTCAGTGGGCCTTACCTAGTAAAATAAACAAAGTTAAGTGTTTAGTTTAAGTGGTTTAGGCTCATTCTCACTCACCTGACTCTGGGGGTCCCCTCCCCCTTTCTAAAGAACTGTTGGTACAATATCCAACAACAGGAGCGGGGATAAAATATGAGTGCTGGACTCATTGAAGTCAGGGACGGGCGTCGTAGCCTCAACTTATACACCGCCGGAGCAGAATCCGTGATAGGCAAGGGCAGTTCACCACCCGAACTCATTCCGTTTAGCGCTTAACTAATGTCGAAAGTTTATTGAACATCACTGACTGTCGTGTTCCTTCCGCCCCCCCTCCCCATGAGTTGTTCTCTAGCCCCTGCCACCCGTGTAGAAGAGACGACTTTACACGCAAGGCACGAAGCATGAATGGGCAAGGTGAGAGATGGGGAGGAGGGGAAGCCACAAAGTTACTTTGTTTGTTCTGTTCATTCGGTGGCCAAAGGTATTCTTTACTCTTTGCGGTCGCGGATGAAGTTCCTTGACATTGTGTTTGTTAACAGCAGATGGGCGCGGATGCTGTACGTGTCGGATAATTACAAAACGTGTCTCCGTATCTCCCATTGAGTTTATCTTGTTTCTAAACCAGCCAGAAGCGTGAGGATGCCTTTTACGAGAACTGTTATTGCATTTATAGTGGGCAAAGGCAAGCCCACGCAGTTTCTCTTAGGTAAGAGGGGAGATCGGTAACCACCTAAGGTAGCAAGATGCGAGTCGAACCGATTTCCTTACACGGCCAATGAGAGTGACTCACTGTACTCGATAAACCCCCCCCCCACTCATTGGCACGTGGAGAAATTGTAATCGCTGATAAAGTTAAGTCACCTCAGGCAGAACCGATAAGCAACGTATCTGCTCTGGAATCGTGACAGTATTGTGAGCAAACATCACGCTTTATATAATTATTTTGCTGCTTTACATTGTCACGTGATATGAAGCCACTTCGTTGAGCCATCATTTGTGGCCTTGTCACTTCTGTAAAAAAGAAGCTAATAGCTCAGTGAGCTTTGCCTGACAAGATAAAGACTAATTTAGTTTTATTTGTATATATGTTTAAGTGATTATACTTTGCACTCGTATCGTGTTTTCGTACAGTTTGTTGTTGTAAACATTCTGACCCTGTGGCCCCGACTGGACATCTGTGAAAACGAGCTTTATAGCTCATCGGATTACCCCAGTATGAATGCATAATCTGATTCTGAGTACTGTATCTCATGTCCAGCTGCTTTAGTCTCCCCACTGAACTGGCCACATGGTTTATCCTTGAGTAGACTGAGGTTGAGGGCCAGGTGAGTTTCGGATAACATCTACCACCAGTACAAGGCTTGGTTAGGAACTCATTGCAAAGACTCCAACATCGTAGCATCATGCCAACTAACCACTGCGACACTACCTCCCCATCGACACACAAACATTCAAACTGTTCGGGGCAGGTGCAGTTAGCGAGCGCCTATTCGGGCGAGCACCATGTCGAGCCACATTTGTTCACGCAGGGCTGATGTTTACACAACACATCAGGTGTCCGAATACCTTCGATGGGTTCATATTTGCCACAGGAGTGTGGAGCGGTGGCATAGCGGTTTGCGGACTGCGCTACGAACCCCGGCTTGAGTGGTGAGTGATATCTGAAGTGGCTCTGAGCCATCGCCATTCACCGACCACGCCGACCGGCGTGGTGAAGCAGTCAATCAACTACTGCACATGAAATGGAGGTGTTTGTTTGTCATGAGACGGCAAGAGGTTGCTCCCCCCCCCCCGCCCCCAACGTGCCGGGGTGGAACCTCCACCGCTCTGGAATTGCAAGACTGTGGGAGCTGCCGGAACGCAATGAGCAGCAGCAGCAGCTGAGGGATGGGCGGCACGTTCGGGCTTGCCAGGAAATGTCTGCGCACGGCTGCCACTCAGAAAAACTCCACGGCTGCCGCCAGCCGCCCACCATTCTTTCGGCGCATGCACTTTGACCCCAGGGGGTCGCGTAGCCTTTGACGAGTTATGTTTTTAGTGTAGCTGGTTTTGTGCTGTCAACATCCAGAGATGAAGCATTCGTCCCAAACGTTTGGGGAGCTTGTGTGGCGGTGCATCAAGTTAGAAAAAACTATTTGAAAGTGATGGAGGTTTTTTTTTTGTTTACAGTCATCGGCAACTTTGTTGGGAATCCAGTTTAATCACGGGCGGCTGAAACCCGGATTCGAACCCAGGGCCTCCAAGTCCGAAGCACCTGGGCGATCTGAGTCACGTGGCTAATCACCAACGCAATTCTTTCTCTGGAGTAAGGTGACAGTACTATCCGTGGTCATGCAATCCAAAGTTCAGGGGTCCTAGTTTTACCTTGATATCTACGAGGGCAAAGGCTATTTGGTGAATGACCCAGGCCATTACTGAGCAGTGTTTGCAGCTCTTTCTGCCAATTGACGCCTGCGTCCAGGTAAACACTTTGGCGTAACCCCGGCCCATGCCGGGCGGAGGGCAGCGAGCGGGAAAACAATTGGCGCCTTTGTTCCCGCTGCTGATGTAAAATTAACGAAACCGGAGTGGGGCGGCGACGGTTGCACGGCCCCTCCCTGAAGCCGGACCCGAGGCGACTGCAGGTGCGGGACGTCAATCGGGAGAGTTTGTCAAACGCGGCACACCGGACTTGCAATCCAGAGGGTCGCCAGCTTAACAACTACATGGGCAGGTTGATTAAATCCCCCCTCCCCTCTGCCGCTGTGCACCAGCGGTATAAATGGGTTGACCGCAGTTATTCAATGGTCAGGTTGCGTGTGGTGGGGTTAAATGTGGGTGACTCCCACCTCTTCAGAGACGTACTGGAGAGCGTAGGCAGGGTAGGCCAAAATACCCTCCACTAGAGGGGCTCTCCACAGCTCCCTCTAGCGAGGAGGCTTCTTCCAACAGAAGGGGATGTGAGCGAGCAATTGCAGGGCTGCGCCTTTACCTCGTCCAAAGAGCGCACCACGTCATGAGCCAGACCTCGTGCCTCGGTGCCTCGTTCATTTAGCAGTCTCAGACCCCACCCCACAAGCCAGCCTGAATTCAAATCAATCTAAATGGTGCTCGCTGACCCATTACAACCATCAACAGCTTGGTGGTCCCTAAGCCCAGAGGTGGAAAAATCCACCCGTTGCATATTTGCAAGCAGCCAAATATACAGCAGGCGACGTCGGGGGTCGGGGATCGAACCCACGACCCCTCTCTCCGGGGCGCGAGTCTCACCGGGCCCGGGACGCGGCGGCTCTTGCCGCTGAAGCAGCCCGTGGTGTCGTCGTCGGGCCCGGCCATGTTGCGGGTGGGGTACGAGGGCGGCTCCTGCAGGACATCGGCGTAGCGGTGCGGGGCCTCCTCGCCCAGCTGGTAGGAGAGGTTGCGCAGGGTGCAGACGCAGTTCTCCACCGTGCCCAGGGTGCGGCCCACGCGAGCCTGCTGCTCCACCCGGACGGACGGAGGGAGGCACCACCAGGCGGAACGGGAACAGCGGCGGGAGCGAGGGCGGAGGGCGTGAGGTGGGACGGGCGGAGACAAAAAGACCACGGGTTAGTTGAGAAAGCATTTACAGGTACACTTTGTCACTACGCTACCGACTGACTAACTGTCGTACACCCATTTAAGCTGGGGGGACAGGGGCGGGAGGGGGGAGGCGGAGATTTAACAAACTTGTTTGTGCGTACTTTGAACTTCTCTTGCACCGTCCGTAGCCAGCCGTGCTAATCGGAGGTGTGGGGGAAGGACAACAAAAGCTTGCACAGTTGACACAAATGTCGTGTCCGGGGACGCCCTGGCTTGCGGGTTTTGTATCTAGATTTCTGATCGATGAAGAAGAAGATGCACAAAGAAGAGGCAACTGACCCGCTCCTCGAGCTTGCCGGACGTGACGGCATTTTCGGTGAAGAGCGCCAGCGACTCGACCAGCCCCTCGCACTCGCGCATCTGCTTGCGTGCCTCCACGCCCGCCGAGCTCAGATTCCTGCGGCAACGACGATGGCACACAACGTGCGGCGCACGGCATATGTGCGTCACGGGCAGCGCGCGTTGCGAGCCACACTCGCGCAAGCCCTCCCGTGCCCCTGGCTTGGCAGCATGGCGGGTCTTGAGTCATCCACGGCAGGGTGCTTCAAGCTTCAAGTGCCAGATCTTTTGAATCAAAGTTGTAATAGAGCAATAGCTTATGCAGCTTCGTCGTGTGCCCACCGATAGCTAACTAATAGCATCTTATGATGCTATACGTGCTATTGGTTATATGTTATTGGTTAGTTTATAACCAATAGCATATAGAGCAACAATACATGCTATTACATAGCATGTCTTGATGCTATCTATGCTAATGGTGACTGATAGCATTAAGGTTGTTGGCTAGCAAATAACCAACAGAATATATAGCAGTATTATATGCTCTTGTTTAGCATGTGATGAAACAAAATAGGCAAATAACAATTATGAGTACGTTATGTTTGCCAGTATGCATTTAACGATGCACCCTTTGTTGGAGTTATAGAAACGAAAAAATAGATATAGGACAATTACAGTATTGCACTCGTAAGTAAACAGACTAAACTAAAACATTTTTTTATTTTACCAGGTAAGGCCCACTGAGCTCTGTAGCTCTTCTTCAGAAGCGACCTGGCCACAAATGATAGCTCAACGAAGTGGATTATCACGTGCAAATTGATAGCAGCCAAATACTCTAAACGCGCGTTGATTCTAAATGTGGGGGGAAAAACCACGGGACCCAGAGAAAAATCCACACGACGACAGGGACAAGGATGTGCATCCCGCCAGGCCCACCTCCAGCTGTTTTCGGAAGGGGAGAGGTGGCAGGATAAATGGCGATTCACCGCGAAGGAGCGTGACCTTAGGTGCGGTGCCAGATGGATATGTGGTGGTGCAGAGGTCACCGCAATGGCCCCCCTTTAGCGCCGCTGCACTGTGCGTCACGCACCTCAGGCATCCCGTGGCGTTGTAGAAGATCTCGGGGTCACTGTTGAGCGTGTTGGCCACGTTGCCGACGCCCGAGTGCGGCACCACCCCTCGCTCGACCAGCGGATCCAGCACCTCGTGCAGCAGCTGCTGCTTCAGCTCCTCGCACGACGACAGGTTCCACAGGGCGCCTGTGGTCACGCGCCGGGGGGTCGGGAGGTCGGGGAAGGTCAGGGCGGTCCCGGGCGTGAAGGATCAGGGGTGGGCGGCAGTTTTTTGTCGAGGCTCTTTGCAGGTGGCGGAACAAAGTCCGTGCTACACGTGCGTAGTAAGCCGCGTGTCGGCCGTGTGAGGTATGTATCACGCGATAGTATATCCCGATGTGTTCCAGACGTGCCCAAGGAATTGTGTCGGCGTTTCTCAAGTGAACACTCGGTCATCGTCGTCGTCGTCGTCATCGTGATCAGTCCACTGCTGGACGACTGCTCACCGGTGGCCTGCCGCAGCACCTCCTTGTCCTTGCTGGCGCCCAGCATGCCGGCGAGCGCCGGGATGCCTTGCACGTTGCGCAGCTCCAGCTTATTGCGCTTGTCCTCGAAGATGACGTTGCGCAGCGCCCCGCACGCCGCGCTCTGCACCTCCGCGCTCCGGTTCTCCTGTAGCAGCTCCACCAGTTCCCGGATGCCCATCAGCGTGTAGACCTGCGCGCCGGTGACACGGGCGGCGACGTCACTTCCGGCACCGCACTCACAACGGCAACAAACAACAGCCAACGACGGCAAACGATAACGGTAAGAGTTTAACACGTAGCAGGCTTTCGCGATCAATATCATCCATAAGAGGTTTTTTGGGTTAGATTGCGTAAATATATAATGGTAACGGCCGCCATTCGCGGATAAGCGACGGTGACGTCGCTCGTTCTGGGCCGGGCTGCTCTTGGAGGCCGCGTCAAGCGTGGGAGGCTCGCTGATAGGAAGTCACAGGAGGTCACGGGACAGAGCCAGGTGTCGTGGATTAAGCGGCCGCGATGACCGACAGCCGCGCACGGCACGCACGCGAGAGCGCGCCGTGTCGCGTGCGCCTGTGAGACTGCGCGCGCGCGCAAAATGGAACAAGCACGCGTTTGTGAGCTGAACACGCCCGGGCGTGTGTTGGTGCGTGCCGGCGTGCCTTGTCCTTGTTGGCCTGGTTGCGGTAGCAGGCGCTCTGGATGAAGGCCGAGGCGTAGGCGAGGTCCTGCGGGTCCCGCTTGCTGCGCAGCATCTCCACCGCCTTCTCCAGCGTCATGCCCTGTGACAGCATCCTGCGTGGCGGCGGGGGGGGAAGGGAAAGCGGCGCGTCAGCCCCCGCCGCCGTCGTCGCCGCGGCACGAGCGAGACCGTGGGTGTTGCGCTTCTTGGTTCTTTCGGTAAAGTCACGTAGAAGGGAAATAATAAAATAATAAAAATAAAACATAATAAAATACAATTCTCAGGACGTTTCGGCCACAACGCAAGCAGCCGTCCTCAGGTGAAGAACAGGTCTGTTGGAAAGACAGCATCTGAATGAGCACCACCAAGCTTGGCAGCGTATATTTAAGCTGGGTTGAAGGGGGAAGGGCGCCTTGACAAAGGAATTTGCATATCAATAGGAATTTAGCATATTTATGGGAAATGCAGATATGGGATTAGAAGATGAATCCCTGCGGTGACGAAAGCTTTAAATCGAAATTTAATCGTGGATGTTGCGCTTATTGGGAGGGAAAAAATTATAATAATTCTGAGCTCGAGACTTTTCCTGACCTCCACTCGTGTCTCGTCGACATCGCACCTCCGACGAGCACGGTTGGCTACATCCGGTGCGAAAGGAGTTCGATGTACATACGTGCGTCATATAAAGCGGTGCGACAAAAGGTTCAGTCGTGTGCACTGTCACGTGAGTCCTCTCTTGCTGTGGGGTACACGACTCTGTTGACGTCCCACTTAGCGGGACGTGGGACCCTCCGTACAACAGATGTTTTCCAGGGTAACGCAATGTCACAATGATCTGCTACGTTATCTATTCTCGTGCATGTAATATACATTCTACACTACGTAACACATTATTGTATATTTAATATACGTTATACACTACACAACGGTATTTTTCTGGATTTAAGCTGGATATTAAACACAGTACACATCCCGATGTTACGCCTCAATTTCCCAGTATGTCATCCCCTCGGCTTTTTCTTACCCGGTATGCGCCCCCCCCCCCACCTTTAACCACTGCAATCAGCGCCCTCCTGACCTCGCCTGCCACAATGCTCCCCCCTCCCCCACCACATTCCCACTACAAGTTGGGGCATCAGCATAGATCTTTGGAAAGTTCAGTGAAACCTCAGAACGATGCGCGTGTTAAACGTTGTGTGGTTTGTCATGACGTGGTAATTATTAATTCATCTCCCACCCGTCCAATGAACTGTCACAAATTTAGATGCAACGCTTATTATTTTGCAGTCTCACTCTTATTCCCTTATTTGTATCGTTTCTCACGTTTTGTTTTCTTTATCTCATGCGTACAGTTTTCTCTTCTCCAGTAGCTTAAATGTAACATCATCTACAACAATGTAGCAGCCCTTTGTCAATCCACTGCTAGATGAAGGGCTCCCAACACCATGGTCGGTCTGGGCAGGTAAAGAGGGAGGGCCCAGGAATGGTGCGGACATCGCGTTCCACTCGTGTTAGCCACCTCAGGTCACCGGAGTCACAGAACATTGTGCAAAATTCTTCACCGCCACTTCACCCCTATCATCATCATTATTGTATAATTGTGTTTGTGTAAATTATATTAGTACTAATGTAGGCGTGAATGGTAGGGTTAAGAGCACTGGTTCAGTGGTTTTATGGTGAGGACAGTAGAGCCAGCATGTTTGTGACCTATCTGACCCATTCTTCCCTGCGCGAGTTGATTTTCTGTGGATGCTGCAGTTTCATGCCACGTGTGAAAATATTTCATAAAAGGGATCGGCCCATCGCGCCGAAAGAAGGCACGTACCGACAAGAATCTCGAGACTCGGTGAGGCTTCCTGGGTAAATAAGAGACTTGGGGAAAAATTCTTAACATAGATGGGGAAACTGACTGTGCCTGCAGACAGCCTCATGCGTATATTGCCCAGACAATCTTCGTGGCCATTCACTTGGAATAATATGATTTCTTCATAGTGCTTTCGAACGAAGGTTGAAACTGTCCATGCATCAGCTCTGCCATCTGTCTGTTTCTCGTCGTCTGTCAGGCAAAGGAAGAGAGCTCCAACTCTCACAAAGGTGATCCTATTAAAACAACAAAAGTTCAGTGTAAAAGTTGTCGCTTATCAGGGATTTAACCGATAGAAAACCGGCGAAATTCATCGAAGCGTTGTCCAAAACCTGGAGAGACAACCTCGGGTAAAATACTGTAGAACTGTCAGCAAATATGCAAAGGCATTTTGCTCTGACAGCTACCCATCAGCTTACGTAACTGATAATCAAATACGTTTGAGGTCTAGCGCGTACCTGTAGCTAATGCTTACTCCTTGCATGTGCATGATTGTGTCTTCCTTGTCTTTTTTAAGTGTAAGTCACGTCAAAGTGTCTCTCTGTTCAAGGTCAGTTTTTTCCTCATCTTTAAGCCAGTGGTGGAAATTCCATGTTCCTATGGAACAGGTCAACCTGGACGCAGGTCTCCCGTAAAAATATCCCCGTATTCTCAACATCCCATCACCTAGTCGTAAATAATTACGACAGAACTACACGGGTCTCAACATAGGGCAACTAAAGTTGACTGCCACAATGCGGCATCCATTTTAGTCACCCCCAAAGGGATCATGGATGGGCCAAGTCAACGTCATAGCTGTCAACCCATACGGTTTATCCGTATTCTTGCACAGATAAATTGAGTTTTCAGATCCATACGGCATACGGCCGTTTCAATACGGGCCAAAGAAATGTCTTTGTTTGTGTTTCTCCCTTCTGATGGGACTTTGTAGAACGAACATTGAGATTTATGAGGGCACCAGGTGACCAATAAGGTCTGAATTGGTCTGTAATGAGGTAGAGCACTGATAAGGGGTTGACAGGTATGTGTATAGTAGTGTATAATGTAGTGCATAGTAGTGTCGTGTGTAGTGTCGTGTATAGTAGTGTATTGTATAGCAGAGTGAGTAGGAAGAACGTTGAGATGTATACGGGCATGGGGTTGACTGGTATGCAGTCAATCTACAAAAAAATGTTGTTATAAAAAAACAAACAACCTCCACCAAATTCGCCGAAAGTAGAACGCTTTAAAATGAGGAACACGGTGGTTCGATATTGAGGTCGGCTCAAGTCGTGTTGGAGGAACGCAGTTTCGGTTCGGTCGTCGAGGTTTTAACGGAGTTATTTGCGGATGCGTCGGTTGCAAGGGTGATTGCCCCTCCGCCAAACGAGATGATATCTCTCTCGCACCTGCAACGGCGCACATCTTAAAGCCCCAGCCACCACCAAACCACCATCGCGCAGGTTTGTCGCGGATATGCATGGGGTACAGCTCTCCGATGTGTTTTCAGGCTTGCACCGCGTTTCCTTTCGCGTCATAACCAATTGAATTCACATCAGTTCCTGCACGCGGAGTGAAACGTCGGACACCACGCCGAACGGCGCGTGACATAACCCCAAGAACGCATCAGAGATGTTGAATTCCAACTTCTCCCCCCCCCCGCTCCCAAAACCGCAAAGCTGTGGTACATTCCAGGCCTCCGTCTGTAACTCTACCACCTCCCAACCCCTATGACCACCGCATGTCTTGGTACGCTCTAGATCCGCAGCTCAAGGTGGCTTACAGCTCGTGTTTACCTTGAGAGTTGCCAACAGGACAGGGCGTGTTTTTATTCATTATTTTACTCTTTGCCCTCGTCTACTGTGCCCACGTCTTTGCCTCCACGTCGCCCCAGTCAGCCACAGTTTGGATGAATTCGTGATTAAGCCAAACTTCCATAACGTTCTGGCGAAACTGAGTTCGGGCGGTTAGTAATGACTCTGTAATGCCCATGCTTTAAAAAAACAATCGGGCATTTTTACACTTGGCTTAATGGCATCAATAATCTGTGTTCTTAGATTCTGCGAATTCACTCCAATTTAGGCAAGGCCTGCTCAGATATGGCTCACTACTGCTTATAGTCACGGCTCGGAATCAAACTCAGATTGCCGGTTTGTATCACAGTGCGCTAACCATTGCGCCACAGCTCCTCCGAGACAATATTAGTCCGATGTTAGTTTTATGGGTCATTCATAAAAGCCTCGCCTGTTATTTACTTTCCACAGTGTTGTGCAAGTGATAATATCTTCCAACTTACAGAGCCAACATATGTTAGTACGGCATACAGGTTGCCTGCGTGTTAATCTGCTCTGGGTATTCCCACTTAGAGTCACGTGCAGTAAAACATAGACGAACGGGTAAAACGTCTCAATCCAGAGCCCTCCTGAAAGAGAGTCTGGAGACGCAGTGAGAATTTCCTTAACATGTATGAGGATGACATTTTTTTTAAATGGCTTTTTGTTTCCCAATTTGACTCTGCTTGTCATGAGCCAAAGTAGCCACTCGGAACTCTGACAGAGCAGAGAACGGCCCGTGGAAGAAGATATCATAGAGCTACTTCAAGCGATTTCTTAGTCACACTACCGGGTGCTGCTTCACTTTCTCACACACCCTACTTTACAAATAATGATTGCATAACAAAATACATTTTATATTTAAAATCTCAGAGCTTGGAATAGTATTTTTTATTCATTTAGGAAATCCAAATCCAAATTTGGAATTTTATTTTTTGCAGTCCATGGTTGACCGCACTGAGACCATCATCCCACAACACTTGAGAATCAGGGGCATCTTAAAACCCGAATTGAAAACCAGGATCTCGATGATGCCGGCTCAGCGGATCACATGGTACGCCACCACATTCCGTGGCGGTGACGTGGGCCTCGCCGTAGCGCGTTTCATCTGCTTGCTGCAGAGGTGTTCACGGTTTTAACCCAGCGGCCGCCCTGATTACCACTGCAGGTGTACGAATCGTAAACAAAAAGAATACACGCGTCGTCTGATGAACAAGTTAGACCGTTAAGAGATTTCCGTGACGTCATTCCAAAGAGTAGGCCATTGTACTTGCCAGCATCAAGGTCCAAATTAAAAAATGACCTGCAAATCACTGAATTGGGATTGCACATCAGGGCAATCGTCACCCCCCCCGCCACTGCCAAAACGTGACAGCAACGTTAAAAAGTCATGAGAATCTACGAGGCTTTCCTGGCTACACAAACATAACATTGCCTGTACCATCCCTGCCACCACAACGCCCCAACGCTCGCCCACTGCTCGCCCACCACTCGCCCACCACTCGCCCAACGCTGCCGGGACGTACGTGTTGAAGGACGCCTGCGCCGTGCGGCCCCACTCGGCGCCGCTCGACGTGTGCTGCATGGTGGAGAACTGCGACGCGGTGCTCTGCGCCGGGCTCGGCGGCCGGACCTGCTCCTGCTGCTGCTGCTGCTGCTGCTGCTGCACCTGCTGCACCTGCCGCACCTGCGTGGTGCGCGTCGTTGTGCTTGCGGTGGCGCTCGATCCGAATCCGCTGCGGCTCTCTTCGGCCGCCTGATCAGCTCCGGTGTAATCCAACTGGTCGTAGCTCGGCGCGGTGGTCGGGCGTCTCAGAGGCATCGCCTGCTGCACCTGCACCAGCTGCGGAGGCGGCAGCTGCTGCTGCTGCTGTTGCTGCTGCTGCTGCTGTTGGTAGCTCCGTGACATGGTGCTGCTTTGCTGATGATGGTGGTGGTGGTGCTGCTGCTGCTGACCCATGTTGGGCATGGTCTTGAAATACTGCGGTGGCGGTTGCTGGGGCACCACATACTCCTCGTAGTAACCGCCGCCGCCACCGCCGGCCATCGAGTAGTGGCCGAGCGTCGTGATGCCGTTCGCAGGCGGCGCCGGCGTGGGCGTTACCACCCGCGACATGGTTGCCTGCCGACGGTTCATCGACTGGAGCCCGCTGGCGCTCTGCGACCCGTACACGCTCTGCCGCTCGAGGACCACCCTGGGGGCTGGCAGCGGCTGCTCGCCGGGGCTCACGTCGAGGCGCAGGGACGGCGGGCCGGGCAGCCGGACGTCCTCGTACACTAGCGGGCGCGCCACCGACAGCGTGCGCCGCCCGTAGCTCGAGTAGCCGTCCACGGCCGACGAAGCGGTGCCGGGCCGCCGGTAAGTGTCGCCACCGTTCTCCGCCCGCCGCATGCCGTCGCCTGCGCCCGCCGTGCGAGGACGGGAGATCTGGGGTGGGGGGAGACGGAGGGGAACGCGAGCGGTGGTGGGTTAGGACCTACGGCGGGAAAGATTGGTTGAGGCCGATTGGGGTGGCTCGCGTTTGTAACCGACCGCTGTGGTTTAGCCGTTGAGCTTAAAATGCAGAGGTCGCCCGGTTTGAATCTCCCGGAGCGACGGATGGAACGACGAGGCAATTTTTTTAAATCCTTCTGCCTCGGCCCACCTGCACCACAGTTAGTCCATCGGCGAGATCAAGTGTGGGAGCTCTTCTAAGATGTCTGGCCAACGTGGAAGAGTAGGCCAAATGACCTCTCGAGGGGCTGTCTAGAACTCCCCTTAGTGGAGGCTCTTCCGACAGCAGCGGTACGAGTAAACGATCGCAGGGGTTGCAAGTTCACAATTTACCTTTTAATAATAGTGTGACCACACCACACCAAGTAGGACTCATCTTGCACCGAATTGACCGTGATGGGGAAGGTGGAAGTCAGCTCCAAATATAATAATCCATTGGTAATTACTATGGCCAGGGATTGAACCTAAGGTGGGCCAGGGTCACAGTAGCAGTGTTCTCGCCAGAGGTTGTAAACGGGTTTTGATTCCTTATCCGTACCCGGCCGCACCAGGGTCGCAATCGGGTACCCGTACCCTACCCGATACCCGGCTACCCGT
>CM025654.2:10520238-10545320 GCA_014621495.2 Entosphenus tridentatus | reverse complement strand
CTCCAGGTCGCCTCCAGGTCGCCTCCAGGTCGCCTCCAGGTCGCCTCTTCACCATGGTCACGCCATGGTCTCCCTCACACCTGTGGTTACCCTGTTCAAGGGGAAAGGACAAACATATGTTAATTGTTATTCACGCACTCACCTGTAAGTCAACTCACCTTGTTGTTTCCACGTTTAATTCGTTGTGGGCCCATCCGATGGGATTTGAACGCGGGCTTCAGCATCCTGATCGAGGGTTCAGTAGCCCAGGTGCGTTCCCGCTGCACCACGAAGCCACACGCTGAGTGAAGGTTGTGATGGCAATTATAAGGCGTCAACGTTGCGTGGCTGGGCACTCTTAGTACGTGATGACGTCATCACGTTCCTTCCCGCAAGTCTAGCCCCGGCCCGTCATCGCGCACGACGGTGAGGTCATCACGCACGCCAAAAATAATTACTAAAAAAGGTTGCGAGTGGGATTCGAACCCGGGTGTTGAAACTCGCGCGGCGGGCGCGCTATGGCTTAAGCTACATAGACTTGTTGTACGGTTGAATACTCTGGTTATTATATAATTGTATATAATTTAGCAATTTTTTTAAACAAAATTCACTGATATTTTAAAAATTAACAAACAAGATGAACCCATTGTTTATGAAAGAAAAAAATAAAGTTGACGACTAAAAATGTAAACATTTGTATTGAAATTTGTTCAACTTTCAAGAATAAAATGCTGGATTTGAACCAAGAGGCTCAGATCTACAAGCCCACGGCCCTCTCCACTCAACCAAGTCACCCACCCACCACCCTGGTGTTGAGAAGCCGCAGCTTATATGACTTGAGACTCGGCTACCACTGCTGGGGCCGTTAAAGACCCATCATCGCTTGACTGCGACTTTCACCCATGTGTTGTGAACTGGCGGGGAGGTGATCAAATGGCGCTCCCGCCAACGCAGGAGGTGGCAGCAGGAACAGCAGCGCAGCTTTCATGGCGAAGCCTGACGCGGTCTAAACGCAGTAAACATGGAACGGTGGCTCAACGTTGGATCAACCTCTTAGGTTTTTTTCGGTAAAGTCACGTAGGTAAAATAATAATAAAATAATAAATGAAAATAACTAAATTAAATCATGACGTTTCGGAGGCAACACAAGTCTCCGTCTTCAGGTGGGACCGTCACAGCTAAATTTACCATATCAAGTGAAGAGAAATCCAAAAGACAGGATCTTAAATACTGGTTAAGGGGAGGGGGGAGGGGCTTATCTAAATGTGGCAGTCAGGGACTTGGAGGTGGGCGGGGCTAGATGGGAAGGTGGGCGGGGCTAGAAGGGGAAGGTGGGCTGGGCTAGATGGGAAGGTGAGCGGGGCTAGATGGGAAGGTACAAGTGAAGAACCTTCTTGATTCTTTCGGTAAAGTCACGTAGAATGGAAATAATAAAGTAATAAAAATAAAACATAAGACAGAGTCTGAAGCATTCAGACTCTGTCTCGACAGACCTGTTCTCCACCTGAGGACGGCTGCTTGCGTTGTGGCCGAAACGTCGTGAGAATTATTTTATTGTTTTATTTTTATTACTTTATTTCCATTCTACGTGACTTTACCGAAAGAACCAAGAAGATGAATCCCTGCAGTCACGAAAGCTTTAAATCGAAAAGTGAAGAACCTCCACAGGGGGTTCCGGCCGATGTTGGCTGCCATTAAGTTTTGGCTTGGGTTTCGTGCAATGTCCTGTAACTGCCGACACTGCTTAGCTCAATAGGGCCTCACCAGCTGAAATGATCAATCCAGTGTTGAGAGTGGTTTGCCTGTTAACTGTTAAAAACTTGAGGTATTTACGATTGGAGCGTGAAACTGGACGAGGATTCAGGCCACTCCATGCAATTACGAAATGTAGTTAAAAAAATATTAACTTCATGATAATCATTGACACACCAATCGATAACATCGCAGCCACGTAATTGCCTGTGAATGGCCATTGATGTGCCAGGGATGTATTTGTGATTTGATCAGCTTGACGAGGTCTTAAGTGGTGGTGGTGGTGCTGGAGGGCGACGCTTATCAAGGCTTGAGGCTGCCCGGGCAATGCCGTGGCATCGAGTATCTGAATCTGTATTTATCCTGGAGCAATACGATGAGCTACAACGCTTTCGTTCACACATGTCAGGAGTATTGCGGTTCAGAAGCAAGATTCGCGCTGCCCATAGAACGAGCTGGGATCAGCTTGCCTACGATCAACACAATACCATGTGGCATGTATAGGAAAACAATTCAATCGCCTCAACTGTTCTTTATTGAAAATCAATTCCACTAAACATTCAAAATGGGCATAGGTGGTGCAGTTGTTCGCGCAATGTACCGTGAACTTTCCTGCCAGTTTGATTCTCGGCAAATCAATACATTACAGAACATGCCAGACCAACCCACGTGCCTCTCCTCAGGATCACACACATGCCTCACGCATTACGCAGTCAGCACCACAACTTTACAGGTAATCATTACCAGGACATCACATCACACGAGCAAACATGAACAATGATAACTCCGCACGCAATAGCATAGAGTGATAGAGTTATGTCAACTAAAAACGGTTTGATGAAGAGTGCATTTGATGAACAATGATTTGTCTACAGAGCACACAACTGCAGGTAATCATATGACCTATCTGTGATTTGATTGGAAGTATAAATTCCAGCCGGTCACAAAGAGTAGCAGTGGTCAGATGCAACCAGAATTGTGCAACTATATGTATTTTTACCACGGAAAAATATCAGAGAATACTATATTACTCTCGGTCACTGTCAGCAACGATTGATACAAAAATGCCTTCATGTATCATGGCCGTCAGTGTGCATCATTCAGATTTTCATGTTGGAGAAAAAGAATATTCCATGAACGTTCAATAAAATAAAACAAGATTACCTTTTGCGTGAGCACATTTATTGAAATGGGGGGGGCGGGCGGGGTGGGGTTTGGCAACAATTGTTGCACCACGTGCAGTCCGGCCAATACAAAAACTAAATCAACTTCAATATTCAGAAATGTTAATTAAACTAGTTCACATTTGTAATCAAAGTGAAATTAGTGTTTAATTTTAAGTGCGTATCATATACATACATTTCTAATTCCAGCATGTCAGGCAAATGTGCAACAGCTTAATTATTGAATTACATTCTACGCTTTTTTATTGTGCGTGTAAGAAAATGCTTGCCAACTTTGCAAAATACCATTTAAGGAAATGTACCTTTAAAGCAGAGACAAAATCCACAACAAGTGCGATACAGCACGAAATTACTTTCCAGGTTCTTCATATATCACTATACCCTGTCAATGCAATAGCGCTTACAACTTCAGGACATATTTAACATGATCCATGGACCACCAATGGTAAGAAATAACATTCAAAGCGCACGTTTTTTACATGATGAATGCAAACACTAGAGGTGGCCTGGTGGCTGGCACTGTTGTTGAGAGCCCGGGTTTAACATTAGGCAGTCGCCTGTGATTAAACCAGGTTCTCGATTGTATTGAACCAATCGATGGTCTCAGCTCAGTCACCAATGACTGCACAAATGCCAATTGGAGCACTGAGAATTAAAACATTTCTCTCATTGTCGAGTGGGTGCTAAAGTGCTGCGCTCTACTGTAAGGATCAGAGGTCACTTGAAGAAATCTAAAGAGTCTTCTTGGTTCTTTCGGTAAAGTCACGTGGGAGGGAAGTAATAAAATAATAAAAAATAATAAAATAATTCTCACGACGTTTCGGCCACAACGCAAGCAGCCGTCCTGAGGACCTGTGGCCGAAACGTCGTGATAATTATTTTATTACTTCCCTTCTACGTGACTTTACCGAAAGAACCAAGAAGATGAATTCCTGCAGACACGAAAGCTTTAAATCGAAATTTAAATCTAAAGAGGTTGTATCCCTGAAATCCGCTTCCATGGGCCGTTAACCAACATGAAGGGCTGCACTGCTCTGTGAGATTTCGGAATGAACTCATCATGATGCCGAATGCACAATCGGGATGGAACTGGAGATCAAAAAAATATCCGAAGACAAGTAAACGTGGAGATCTGTACCATACTAGCATGTAAGAAAAGAATGGCTGCTTTTACAAGGTTGGCATGTAATTATTACAAAGGTTGAAAGCATATTCAAGAATAACTTTTGCTCCAGCAGCATCAAATCAAGGGCAGGCGGGACGGGCGTGCGGATAGACGTACTCGCTCAGCGGAAATAGTTAGGGCAATCGTGCGCGCTGAGCTCCCAGGCCTGCTGGTAAGCCGCCACCACCGTCTCATCCAGCGGGCCCTGCTTGCTCGCCGCCAGGTTCTGCGAGAGCTGCTCGGGAGACGAAGCGCCCAAGATGACGCCGTCGCCGGCCTCTCCCTGCAAAATTCACATCATCATCATCATCACAATTAACGGGCAGATAGCCCATCGTAATTTTTTCCACTTTCCTCTGTCTTGCGCAAATATGCGCAACTTCTTTCTGTCACAAAGCTCGCATGTCATCATCAAGCCGTTCGTTCTCTGTTAGGTCTTCCTCTCTTTCCGGTTCCTTATATTTTTCTGGAACAACACACTTAACATTTTTCTGTTGTTGTTCCTCCTCCATGTGTGTCCAAATAGTGCCACTTTTCTTCTCATCACTGCCTACATCTGGCATCCTTCTATGTGCAACCTTTTTCTTCTAACTTGGTCACTCGTTGGGTTCAGCATAGATGCAGTATCCTTCTGCAGCAATGCATTTCGAGTGCAAATATCTTAGCTCTGTCAGTCGCAAAATTCACAACACGCTATTAATTTGCCGAAAAGCTCACAATCACAAGCTGAGCAGCCTATACTGCAAGGGCTCTAAGGAGACAACATGTAGACACACTTTCTGGGTCACTGGTAGGATGGAATGGGCATGTGCCTGGCATCCACAACCAGCGAGAGTTATACTGGATGTGGGTGCAGAAATAATTTCCAGGTCACCAACCCGGACAGACCAAACTGAAAAAAGTCCTAAGATCTGCACGCACACTCAGCCTTGAGTGGTGGTACATCCAGCGCAGGGCGGCCTCTGTCAGTGACACCTTGCCCTCCCCGTAGGCCACGTTCAGAGCCTCGCGCACCAGATCGATTCCCACAAAGTGATGCTTTTTCCAGTACCTGTGAGAGCCAAAAGCACACCATCGTTAAAGTCTCCCACCCACAAAGGTCGGAACATAGCGGAAATGCAAAGATGCATCGATTCACAGAATAGGATATATTATTACGATTGAAATACATCCATCGAATCGTTTGCTTGAGAATCAACTTGGGCATTGGCAGAGAAAATGGGAAAAAAACTGAAAAGGTATAAGGCGGCATAGAGAAGTACATGCTTGGAATTACACTGACACATGCAACGGAACACATTGAATGGAGAATATACAAGTTAGACATACTCTTTGGTTATTTCGGTAAAGTCATGTAAAAAACCAAAGAGTATGGATTCCTGCAGTCACGAAAGCTTCAAATCAAACTCTGTTTTTTTCTGTAAAGTCACATAGGTAAAAAATAAAATAAATGAAAACAACTAAATTAAATCACGACGTTTCGGGCGCAACACAAGCGTCCTTTTCAAGTGGGGACAACGTAGCGAAAGCACAACCACTTAAGCACAACCACTTAAGCACAACCACTTAAGCACAACCACTTAAGCACAACCACTTAAGCGGTTGTGCTTTCGCTACGTTGTCCCCACTTGAAGGACGCTTGTGTTGCACCCGAAACGTCGTGATTTAATTTAGTTGTTTCCATTTATTTTATTTTATTTTTTACCTACGTGACTTTACCGAAAAAACCAAAGAGTATGAATCCTTGCAGTCACGAAAGCTTCAAACCTAGCTTGACCGTTATGAAAAGTGGGTTTTGTGCAGGGCACATCGCTTGAAGGGATGACTGCAGGTGCTCGAGACTAATGATGGAGCATAAGCCAAAGGAAAATGTAATATTTACAAGAGGAAATTTACCGCAGAGATGATCAATTCCGTTCATGTGCAGTCGCTACATAGATTGTTAGCTTGCAATACCATGCGAGATGGATATGACAGGAAGCCTTCATCCACGTTGGATTATCCATGGCTGATGAGGAAAATGCTAATTATATGCGAACATTACATTTAGACTAATAGAGCAAAGAAAATTGCTCAAACAAGACAAAACACACAAGAAACAATGCAAATAATGCAAATAAACAGAATTGGTACTGCCATGAATCGAGATAACAAATCAAATTGCCAAGGGGTGGGTGGGGGGGGAGTTACCAATGACATATACGTAGAAGCCAGGCTAAAGAGATTTTGCCCCAAGTGGCCGAGCGTACCTGTTGCGGTAGGCTTCGGCCCAGTCATTCCCAAAAAACCTCCCTTCTGGCTTCTTTGTGTCCTTGTCCTCGTAGCAATATTTGCCCGTGAGCAGCCCCCCTTGCGCACGAGGGAAATGAGACCAAACGCGACGTTAAAAGCCTGAGCACACAAACAAGCATACCCAGCACACATATTGTGCTCATATTAAATTGTATGTGCAATGCAGTCAACACTTGATATTCCGGGGTAATGGGAGGGGTGCCCATCTACATTGTAATGAGTTTAAAGGAATCCTGAAGCCACTAGGAGGCGCTACAATCACCACAATGTTGAAGAAAAAAACTTCTTGAATCAAATCACAGCCTCGAATTATGAAATTAGTCCCCAAATGTAAGTTCCACAATTTATGTACAATTCTAATTTGAACGTCAGTCACATTTATAGTGACACAGATCGGAGACGGTAATACTTGGTAACACTTCTCTATGAAACAAGCAGCATTGGGATATATACACATCCTACGTGGATGTACACTATTATAATTAAGACCGTCTATTTGTTCGGCGACACTACTTATTTAGAACAGTTAGTGGGCTGTCTGACTACCAGCACCCCGGGGTGGTGAAGATGGAGACGACGACGAGATGGTGACGACGATGATCTTGAACAGCACGACGGGGATTCCACTTCCTGCAACAGCCCCGAGCTCCCGCTCAGGGACCTCTCTTTTACTCCCAGCGTGGCCTTGCTCCGCCCCGGCCACGCCCCCCTTCTGGAACCTACGAGCGGGTTCCTGGGGCTTCCCGCTGAGCCCCTTCTGTGACCTTTCCCCTCGATGTCCCCCTCTCGTATATATCGTGGCCTGTTGACGCGAGTACTGCCGTACACCAGTTACCCTTTTCCACTAGCAGCTAGCGCTATACCACTACACATGCGTAACAGCGTAATCATTGAGTTATCGTCGAGACTCTTTGCATGTGCATTTCAGTAAATGCCTGCCAACTTTTCAAAAGACAAATCAAGAGATATCCTCTTAAAAAGAAGCATAAGCCACAACAAACGTCCCACACATTCTCCACAACCTCGAATCATGACAATTCATGGAGTCGCCGCGCGATGCGAAGGCGTCACACGCTTGGTAAATCTGTGGTGCGTTCACCACCTCCAATGCCTTGCTTAGTATAACGGAACAGCCTAAGCGCAGGTTGGGACAAATGCCCGCACACCGAACGCCCCGCTCGCGCGTACCGGCCAGAGGATTGTAGGCGTAGAAGCGCATGTTGAAGCGACGCAGGCAGGGCAGCAGCTCGGTCTCCACCTGGCGCGTGCAGGCGTTGTACATGCCCTGGTACAGGCTCGGCAGCACCCAGTTGTTGAAGTGGCAAATGTGCCACACCTCGGCCACCTCCCACGACGAGTAGTTGGACAGGCCTAGCTCTTTGAACTTGCCCTGCAGGAGGTAAAGAGGAGGAATGCATTTCATGTCAGGGCAGCACAGTAATGCATTTTTGTTGTTGTTCATTTTATAAAAATCTTTTTACCAAATGTTATCCTGATTTTGCTGTCAGCATCATTTCATGAGATAGTCTTCATTCTGCAGGGAAGAGCAATCCCGAATGTTAGAGAATGGCAAAAGTGGACAGAATTACCTCCGAGATCTCTTCAAGTGACCTTTGGTCCACATAGTAATAATTATCAACACTTTGTTTAGACAAACTAAGTTCAGAACCAAATTTAATATGAAGAGTTTCACCCCCCCCCGCCAACCCGCGAGTCAAACGACTGTGCAATCATGTGCTCAAATACATTTTTAGGTTGTGCACATTTATGCAATGCACCCTGTGAGTGGATCTGTGTTGGTAGTTATGAAATTCCTGGCCTTGCACCGCACCAAGGGCCAGAAGTTAATGTCTACCAATATACACGTTGCGTGCATATCACCCAAATGTAATGCAAATTATATTTGCATCTTGCCACTGTGGTGGCACCACTGTGGCGATATGTTAACTACCTCGCCGGGTATATAGGACGTTGTCGGTTCGATCCCGACCCTGACACCTGTATATTTGGAGTTGCATGTTCTCCACATGGTCACGTCGATTTTTCTCCAGGTCTACCGGTTTTCCCCTCCACATTTAAGAGTATTTGGCTGCTATAAATTTCCACGTGATAATATGACACTTTGTTGAGCTATCATTTTTGGCCAGGTCGCTTTTGAAAAAAAGCTATACACTCAGTTGGCTTTGCCTGGTCAAATAAAGAAAAGTTTAATTTAATTTTCAAATGAAACAGATGGCACCGAGTCCAGACTATAGCAAATGTGATGATGGGTGGAGTGGTGTTTAGCAACTCACTAAACAATACACCGAATGTTTCACATAGACTCCAACTCTAGGCAACCCACCAATTCCACAGTCTAAGCTCTCTGAGCTACAGATCCCAACCACCACCAAATCCAACATAACCAATCACCCTCACCTCCCAAGAGGATGGGTCTCTGTCCTTGCCCCATGGCAGATCGGTCGATCTGTAACCACCGGGACAAACACAGGTCCAACGTCGTACTTGCCCACCCCACCAATTTAAGTGGTGGGCTGCCAATTTTCAAACCCTTTTACCGCATACTGAATTTAAAGCTAACCAAATAGTTTAAGACCAATATTATCCATAAGAGGTTATTTTGGGTTAGATCGCGTAAATATATGTGTGCTTTAAACCCGCCACCACCCGACAAGCCAACTAGTAAGAGTTGTCATGTAAACAGAACATTAGAGAATCTATCGAAGTTAACATAAAAAAAAATGTTAACCGTTCAGCTAGCTACCGCCTTAGTGCTGCGTGGAAGTGAATAATCAAATAATACATTATTTAAATGCATGCCTATAAAGGGCACCATACTGCAATAGGGATTACCGTTGGTACGGCTATTTTAATAAACACAATAGACAGGAAGGACAAGATCAAAGGGCTCACATAATGCACATGCATAATGTATATTGACTCATTAATCCCACCCCCACTTTGCGCAAGAGCGCAGAAGTGTGGCCACCACATCTACGCCTCTATATAAGGAACGAAACAGTTAGACTTCTCCACAAATCTGACTGTCGCCTGATGAAGCTAGTTGTAATTACTGGCGAAACGTCGTACCCAAAATGTAAATGTTGTGGTTTGGCTCTCCAACACACCAGTGTGCTGTACTAGTGACGAATTGGCCATGTTCTGTTTACGTGACAACCCTTACTAGTTGGCTGTGTCGGGTGGTGGCGGGTTTTAACGACACATTTATATATTTACGCGATCTAATCCAAAAAACCTCTACTACCCAAACAGGTTCACAGAATGTAATATATGTATATATTCAGCATTTAGTTGCTACGTGGCAGGTGACGGCCGTGCCTCCTGGTGGAGCGCGTGGCAGCCGGCGAGCGTCTCCTCTAGCGGCGTGTTGTGGTCGGGCGCGTGCAGATAGAACACGTCCGCTGAGGAGCGACGCAGGCGCTGCAGGGACGTGCCGAGCTGAACGCCCAGGCTGTCAGCTTTCAGGGTGTTGGTGCCCCATGGGTTCGCCTTGGTGTCCACGCTCACTGAAAGCCAGAAAGACACAATGAGCATACACTCTGATATTAGGAAGCCGCTGGAGCTATGCACTTTTAAATCTAGATTGAAAACTAATTTGTTTAGAACTGCTTTTTGTGTTTAGTTTATTGACCTTCCCCCCACACTTCCAATAAGTGTAGTTTGCTACATAGGGTGCAAAAGAAGTTCAACATACATACACCGAGGATAAAACAGGTATTAATAAAACTCTGTTCAATGTCTGCACTTAGTCTTGTTATGAAGGATGCCTGGGTGTTTCTCCTTCACTTTTGACTGTGCCAGACCTCCTCCCTCCCTCCCTTGTTGTCACCTCAGCCACTTTCATGTTCGCCTTCCATCTCATCTTCAGTCTTCCTCAGCCTCTCCTTCCTCCAATCTCATTTTAAGAACTCTGAAATGTTTACCTCCTCACTCCGCACAATAGGGCCATACCCTTTCAGTCCTGCTTTCGCTTTGTCAACAATACTTCATATCCCCAGGTATTTTCTGGTGCCATCACTTCCCACCATCTAATTTACATGCCTCCACATATAAAGAAACATATTTTCAGTCCAATGTTGGCTCTCCAGACCAATATTGTCCAGCAGTATTTGTTTAAACAAGAAAACTCTGGACTGGTTTAGACCTTCTGGGTATGATCAGCACAGTCACGTTTGTTAAACAAATGCTGTAGGATTTTCAGATGTTATTGGCAAGGTCACTCAATATAAACTATTCTTAAAAAGCAAAACTTTACAAAAACTCATGGGTAAATGGTGTAAAATATTGAAATTAAGCAGACATTTTTCAAAATTAAATTATTTGGCAGCAAAATTTTTTTTAATTTGAACAATCATTTATATTTTCGCATCCACATGGAAGAAACGAAGGTGTGGGGCCACTCAGGGCAGTTACCGACCTTGGTTCTCAAACGTCCCGCCGGTGCCGCAGAGAGTGCCCAGGATCTCCTCGGAGCGCCCGCCCGCATACATGAGCGCTGTGTCCAGGTGCCGGTGCCCACCAGCCGTGAAGAGCCGCGTCATCTCACGACTCATGGCCTCGTCGGCCCGCCGGCCCATCTCCATGGTTCCAAGCACTGTGCGCGGCAGTATAGCCACGCGACCTGCCATGGCTCCTGTAGCAGAACATATGAGCTCGGTTTTTATAATTGTTTTTTAACCTTCTATCTGGCAACAAAACTGACTCCTTTTTTTATGAGGAGTCATGTTTGCATAAACCACAATACCTGCAGTCATAATGCAAACAAAAAACATAACTCTGATAATGTATGCACTGTCCTTGAAGTTGATTGGTCCACACCCGAGACAGCTTTCCTTAGAGCCTAGTCTCACATGGGTTGGACCAGATGACGCCAAAAGGTGCACAACTCAAAGACAATGCACCATCAGAGTATGAGAGCTCGGGGTAAGCATTTACACCATTGGTACTTCATTTGCCAGTAAAAAATATAATTGTTTTTTTTACCCTTTTATCTGGCAACAAAACTGACACCTTTTTTTACGAGGAGTCATGTTTCAAGGACAGTGCATACATTACCAGAGTTATGTTTTTTGTTTGCATTATGACTGCAGGTATTGTGGTCTATGCAAACATGACTCCTCGTAAAAAAAGGTGTCAGTTTTGTTGCCAGATAAAAGGGTAAAAAAACAATGATCATATTTTTTACTGGCAAATGAGGTACCTCGGTTTTTATGTTCATATATATAACAATCATAAATCACCCCTTATCTCTGTCTATGTGGGTGGGGGGGTCATTATTAGCAGCATATCCTTCTCATGGAAACCCTACGGGCAAAGCTAATGTATTCTCACATATGCTATTCACAAATACAATGAGTCCAGTTTTTTTAAAATAGCCACTGTATCAATTAAAATGTAACACCAAGTTGTTGTGGTACTACGTAATCGGATATTCCTGTTCGAGCCACATGGATTGTGGCCATACAAACCAAACTATGGATCTTGTAGCAAGCCATTGTATTCTGCACTCCTTCAAGGGAGGAATTGAAAAACCACACGAATTGTCTCCTGAAGCCCTCTCGTCGTGACCAGCAGACCTCGAGATTGCCATTTAACTCCCAAATCATATTGCTGCAACATGCAAGAATATAAGACTGTCCGTAGAAACTCTTTTTTGTAATGTGGCACAATGTGTTTTGCAATGTTACACATTAAATGTTGCATAATAAACATTACCAAAATGGGTCATACTCCTGCCGTACAACGTTGGCAAAGGCTGTCTCAGAAAGTGCCACACAATTTGACTACAGTTTGGCTTTATACAGCACCTGAATGCGACCACGCCGACTCTGATGTTGCCTTATTGTGGGTCTATGAGCACTGCACCATGCACTATTTCTATTCTAGCCGACGGGAATATCTTCAGGATCGAGATGCTAATGTTCAGCTGTGCTCGCCATGACGAAGATGGCTTCAGGAGAAAGTTCGTGTAGTTTTGCTATTCCTCCTCCGATCCACATACATGTCAACCCCTTATTAGTGCCCTACCTGATTACAGACCAATTCAGACCTTATTGGTCACCCCGTGCCTTTATAAATCTCAACGTTCATTCTCCACGAACAAATAGAAAAACACATTTGACTTAATTTCCCTGTACAAGAATACGGGTACACCGTATGGGTTGACAGCTATAGATGTAAGAGGGCATGACGACAGTGGTGCCCTCCATGATCAACAGCTTGGATTGCACGATCACACTCGGGGCTACTGTGGCTTGTGTCTAATGTATCTCTAGCAGTCCGTGCGTGTGTCCTCCACGTATCTGTTATCTTCTCGCAAGCGGCAACATGTTCAGGAGCGAGAGGCCGATTGTTCAGTTGTGGCTGACCACGACGAGAGGGCCTTCAGGAGATGATAATTCGTGTGGTTTTTGAATTCCTCTCTTGAAGGAGTGCAGAATTAAGTGGTTTATACATGGACATTATTTTCTTGGTTCTTTCGGTAAAGTCACGTAGAATGGAAATAATAAAATAATAAAAATAAAACATTATAGAATTATTCTCGCGACGTTTCGGCCACAACGCAAGCAGCCGTCCTCAGGTGAAGAACAGGTCAGGTGAAGAACAGGTCTGTCGAGAAGACAAGAGTCTGTTCTTCACCTGAGGACGGCTGCTTGCGTTGTGGCCGAAACGTCGTGAGAATTATTTTATGTTTTATTTTTATTATTTTATTATTTCCATTCTACGTGACTTTACCGAAAGAACCAAGAAGATGAATCCCTGCAGTCACGAAAGCTTTAAATCGAAATTTACATGGGCATTAGTTTGGGTTTCATGGCCACAGTCTGGGAGTTCGTGCAGTTTCCCTATCATCTCCCCCCTCTGTTGAATGGGCGCGGGCTTAGTAGTTCGAGAGGAAGGAAACCCACAAATCTCGAGACCGGTGTCGTTCCGTAGAGCGGCAGAGGTCCCAAAGGTCGTTTCTTGTTGATATTACTTCACCATTCGCTGCATCGCTACAATTCTCACCGCCACCAAACCGCAAGTGAAAACCAGCAAGTTGCCCTTGTACTCGCCGTCTTACTTAGGTTATATCGCGAAACGTTGGGCAAATACTTTAACAAGCACAGCGCTTAGTTAAGCCACAGCTTTGGTTCAAATCATTACATTGGCAGCGTGCAATTCATTGCGAACGCGGGCGGTAAACATTTAGCGCGGATTTAAGCACTCGTCTAAATGTGCGCGAACGAATGAATACAAGTGTAAAATCGTCGTAATTTAAAAGTTTTAAAATCGTCGAAATTTAAAAGTTTTAAAATCGAACCTCTCAGTCGCGGCCTGCAACGTTGCACCCACACAGATGGAATCGACTGTAGCGATTCTCTGTAACGACTAAATAAATCGATTCTGTAACCGATTCGTAACCATCCGTCGACTCCGTCTCGCTTATTCTGTCTCGTTCTCACGACCGTTTTCGACTTAACGTAACGCTTTTGTGCTGGATACATCAACGGAAGTTAATTGTAAATAATCGATAGTGACACACACGGTTTGTCGATTCGCGGGACAATTGCGATACGAATCGTTCGCCGCCGTCGACGAGCTATTGGATGTTATTGGCTTGCTCTTACGCACGTGACTCTCTTAATAAATTATGTTAATTTATCACCTGAAAATGTCGAGCTTCTGGTAAATTTTCTGTCAAATACCATATATGGCGATAACTAACATAATATATCCACAATGTAACGTGACGCCATTTCCCGTCTACTACCATACATGGTAATAATTTACATAATATATCCCATATGGGCGGGGCTCTTTAACATAATTAACATAATACATTTTCTGCTGATTAACTTATGCGTGACGTCATTTCCGCCTCCCTCTTTCCCCGCACCGCGCCATCATGGGTCGCATGCACGCTCCCGGGTAAGCTCCGCTCCACCGCCTCTACGCGGCCAATTCCCAGCCGTACAAACACTCGCACGCACGTTAAAACATTTTTTATAAACTCACGGTAATGACCGACAGTGAAGGAACGGATATTGTTAATGTCTTAATTAGGTGTTGAAAGCGGCTACGATGCGGCCTAGTGCAGGCTCTTATCATGGCCGGCCGTGATGGAGGCCTAGCGTGGCTGTTACACATTTTTTATTAAATTAAATGTAATAAAATACATGCGTGCGAAGTTGTCTTTGCGTTATAGCTCTCAGCGCGCTTTCCTTTGCTCCCGATGCTTGCTGCCGCCTCGGCGCTGCTCAGCGCGGTTGGTGTGGAACGATCTTTGAGGCGTCCACATGGGCGCTTCTTAGGTTTCATTAGCACACGCTGACACGCGTTAATGTAAAAGTGTAACCAAAGTGCCTCTCGAAAGACCGAATTGATGTTGCTTACAGCGATATACGTTTTGAGATATCGCGGTTTTTATCTGCTTTGGGGGGTTATTCGACCATACTTCACGCTGGTTTGGGGAGAGGCCCTCGTCTCGCGATGGGGATTGACAAAGAGAGATGGTGCTGGCACACCTTTTAGCTTTACGTGTTGCACTCATTCAATCAATCGTAACGAGATCGACGAGCGCGCTTGAGCTCAACATCTTTCCGATGGAGACCTGGTGGTGGTGGTGGTGGTTTTATTGAACCAGGTTTTTAGCCCGAGATTCACATTTACATTTTCCAAGTATTCACGTTTTCAGGTGACGGTGTATAGATAACTCGGGCGAGAACAAAAATATGCAAAGTCCATGTGCAATATTTTTTATATATCCTCACAATGATCCCACAGTGAGAGAGTTTCTAAATTAAACGAGACTGGGTTGCATACAAAGTACATGGGGTACATGTGTGTAGTGGAGCCAGGTAGTTAATTAGCACGAAATACAAGTTGAATACTGGACTGCAGCAATAAAGAATCCTAGTTTGGTACGTATTGCTATCGTAAAGTATGGGATGTGTTAATTTTGGTCCTTAATCTCGAACGTCCTAATATACTGATGTGCGATGAACATTGCACTGATGCATAAAGATGAAATGTTGAGTACTAGTCTAGCGTTTGGTGAGCAAATATGATGTACACTCCACGAGTGCATGATATACAAAGGTCTGGCATACAATTAACATTGGCTTATTACTAAATTACTGTTGCTTGGTGAACACTAGTTCTAAATGAATTTTGTAAAGAGTTACAAAACCTTTGCGCTGCCAAACAACTAAAAATATCAATCCAGTTAAAGAATGCACAATTCCATCCCTATTGAACGGGCTCCAAAATCAGTATTGATAACGGAGTTGATTTCTAACTATTCACATTTCCTTTACCAAGCCACAGCTGGATGAGCGCTCCCCCACACCATGTTGGTCAAGGGGTTTGTTAGACCATGCTTCACACGACGCTGGTCAGTGCGGTTGCTGAAAGAGCGAGGGGTTCAGGTTAAGTACTGATATCATTCGCCACTGATGTTAGCCCTGGCTGGGAAAAAACTCAGGTCATCAGATTAATCGCGCAATTTGTTAACGCCACTGCGCCACCTCTCCACAGCGTTCAGGCAAGTCATGAACTTAAGCTCTGATAAATCCACTGCTTCCTGAAGCCTTCACCATCTCATAAGCCCTCAATAGAGCTGAATAACTTTCAGTTGGAGTACCATTTCTTAAAAACTAAAATTATGGATATATAATGGGTCAAAATAGCTTAGGAGATGTGAAGTGCCAGTTTAAAAATATGCACTTTCTATACGTGTTCATAATTTTACAAGTACATAATGTCTTGCAACACTTTGACTCGTCACTTAGTCCAATATTAACACTTTTGAACACTTTTGATTTGAAGCTTTCGTGACTGCAGGAATCCATACTCTTTGGTTCTTTCGGTAAAGTCATGTAGGTAGAAAGATAATAGATCACGACGTATTATTTTTTTTCTACCTACGTGACTTTTTATTAAAGAACCAAAGAGTATACTTTTGAACACCTATTTACACAGTCAAATAGTGTGCCAAGTGCTTCACTTGAAGCTTCACCTTTCTATTCTCACCCATGCCAATTGCAGTCCAGGGTGGAAGAGGTAGTTTTTGTGTTGGTGACCACAGCTAAACCTGATGATTGGTTATTGTCACATGCTTATGGTGGTGGTAACCTTACCTGGCAGACACTAATGCTCACACTTGACCCATGTCTTGTGGTGTCTGCAGAAAGGGCCTGTCTCAGTCAGCGCTGCCCTATCGCCGGAGTGTGCCAACAGTAAGTCACACAGTGCCCAATGTCCGGGAATTGCTCCCCCTAAAACATTACATACATTACATACACACCGGATATATTTTTTCCTCAATAACGTGGGTGGATATACTCTACTTTGGCATGCATATAACAGCGTTTTTGGGAAGGCCCACTAAAAATGTTGACATTTGAAAATCACACTCCCGAAGATCAAAATTTAACACCGCGCAAAGCAATTCAATTTAACGACACTAAAGGTGTGCTCACAAAAAGCAGCAAAGCACAAATCTTTCCTTGGATACATGTCATGTGACCATCACATTGCATGTGCAATGCTGTCAGCCTTGCCTAAGCTACTAGCTCGCTGAGCTGTGGCCGGATTGTTGTTCAGGCCACCCGACTAAAAAAAAAGAGTAAAAATGTGGCTGTCTCAACAGGGTGATATTATAGTTGAATCTCCACGATATGCAGACATGTCACGAGCCACGCAGTTCCAATTTAATATGTTGCTCTTAAGTACAGTACCATTGGATTGTGTTGTAGATTTGTAATTTTTCGTGTTTTTTTACCTTTTATATTTCCTTTAATTTTTGTTTATGAAAAGCATTACAATCTGTGATTGAGCTAAACTTGGTCTTCATGGAAATGGGGTTTTTGATAAAAAAAAAGATATACCAGGTTACCCAACCTCTTTTATTGTCTGGTATTTCGAGGCTGCATTATACTCCACTTAATGCACATTCCCTGATGAACTACTTTGTATCAACAGTGGCTCAAGCTGACTTCCGATGACGTCAAGGAGCAGATCTTTAAGTTGGCCAAGAAGGGCCTCACGCCATCTCAGATCGGTGAGCCCATCCAGTGCAATTGATCGTACAACCATTTTCACCACTGCATCCCGAAATGCTTGCTACAATGATGATAGAAGTGATCAGTTTCATATATGCTGATTGTTTTTCCACGAGTGAGTGATGACTTTGTTTTCTTTTAATAATGCTTTTTCTTTGGCACTTTGCAATGTGTGGGAGGATATGGCCTTTAGAACATGCAGAGGCAGTTTGAAGGCTGAAGATTGACCGGTCCCTAATCCCTAACCCTGCAAGTTGGTTCACCATGATGATTGAGTTCCATATCATTCGTAGTTTCCACCAGAAAGGCATCATCGCCTCATGTTGGCAAACACCTTCCTTGGATGTCTGAGTGAACCAAACCCACAGATGAATATAAGAATAAAACATTTTCGTGATAATGCTTTGTAAATGGTACAGAAGCAGATGTAACAACACATGTAAATAACACTGTGCTAGACAAAAAAATCAAATACGTAACGAATGCTTCAAATCAAAAAGGAAATAAAGTAAAACTGGCATTTGCCGCTGTCCCACCACGTAGGCCATAACGATAATTTGGCCACAAAATTTTTCCGACTCCAAATTCTCTCATCAAGATGTGTCGAAACCCGTAAGGCGAAGTTCTCGAATTAATGGCACTGGGCATCCACGCCGCTGACACACACCTCTCTTCTCCTCGCCTGTGCCAATCAGGTGTGATCCTCAGGGACTCGCACGGAGTGGCCCAGGTGCGCTTTGTCACTGGCAACAAGATCCTGCGAATCCTCAAGTCGAAGGGCCTGGCCCCTGACCTCCCCGAGGACCTGTACCACCTCATTAAGAAGGCCGTGGCCGTGCGCAAGCATCTGGAGCGCAGCCGCAAGGTGCGTCGTGTGGGAGAATGCGCCGGCTGCTTGCGCTAACACCTGGCAAAGGAGGTGGTGTTTTACTTTTGTGGGGGTGGGAACCTACATCCCCACCCTCTGAGACTTAACTTAATGTCCCGTGGCCGCATGAATGCCGGTCACTCCTCAGTAGCCCACAAAGGATATTTGTCACTGCACCCATCTCAGCAGCACTGATGGGGTAGTAGAGGAAAATATTGTGACGTCACAATACTTTATAATTTCAGCGCATTCATTCTTGTTAATAAGGGCCACATTATACTCGTCGACATGCACATTATTTATTGCTTAATTGTATAAAGTCAAATTTTTTGTAATTGTGGTCTTTCAAGGGTAATTTAAGTTCCTTTTCAGCCCTTATTAAGGAATAGGTTCCTCCATAACTTGCACTATTGGCAAGGTATGCTACTCAGGTTCGTGGAGTGAATCTGAGTGACATTTTCGTGCCACTGAATCAACCACAGTGGGAGTCTGGTTGTCAGAGCAGCATCTCCCTTGGGTGTCTGCGTGTGCCACGGATTTCTGTTAATGACAATGAAAGTGGAAGTATCGTTTAAAAAAACTGCACATTTTCGAGGAGTGACGTTTAAGCTTCCTTTGACGAGAGATTATTTTTCACGCACTTCTTCTTTGGCTGTGGCAGTGAAACGTTGTGTTGATCTCAATGTCGTGCCCGTGTGTGCAAATGCATGTTGGTGCATGCATGTGCTATGTGTGTGTTTGTATATGTTCTGTGTAGGATAAGGATGGCAAGTTCCGGCTGATTCTGATTGAAAGCCGGATCCACAGGCTGGCACGCTATTACAAAACCAAGCGTGTGCTGCCGCCCAACTGGAAGTAGTAAGTATATTTTTTTACTACTCTTTTCTGGCCTGCTGGTTTCGGGTAACCACTCAAAAAGGTGTGATCTTTATCATGCTGTCCTTATACTTGAACCACGTTGATACTGATAGTCATGCCACCCTAATTCATTTCCCACCATTTGCAATAACATAGCAACTAAAAATAAACCAATGGCCATTCCAGTGCATGTCTTTTTTTGCAAGTCCAATCAGATTAAACACGATGCGGTTCATGGCGGGGTGGGGGGATGACTTGATTACACCAAAGTGGTCAGTGTGTGTTGGTGAAGACACATAGCATGTACCCAGGGCGCCACAGTGGCGAGATGTTAACTACCTCACCTGGTATGCTGGAATGTAGGAGGTTGTGGGTTCGATCCTGACCCTGGCGCCTGTATATTTGAAGTTTGAATGTTCTCCCCGTGGTCAAATGGATTTTTCTCCAGGTCCTCCGGTTTTTCCCTCCACTTTTAGAAACATGCGTTTAGAGTATTTGGCTGCTATAAATTTGCACGTGATAAGCCACTTTGTTGAACTATCATTTGTGGCCAGATCGCTTCTGAAAAAGAGTTTAATATAGCTCAGTGGGCCTTACCTGGTAAAATAAAAATAGGTTAGGTACACAAGTATCGAAGTACATTACTAACAGTTTATATAGTTTAAAGTGGTACATTAAAATTACACCACGTATTTGCAATTGAAGAAAGAGTTGTTTCTGGGTTGACCTATTTTTCCCTTTTTTTCCTCCACAGCGAGTCATCCACGGCTTCTGCTCTGGTCGCCTGAGTCAGGCGTTTGTTTCAATAAAGCATGTGGCTCACATGATCACACCACCTCGCGTCCTTGACCTGTTTCTGTGTGTACTCATGTATGAAAGAAACTTGCGCATTAAGTGTGTCACTTGTCATTTTGACTGCTTTTATTTTAGCGACATGGATTGTGCAGGTTTTCTTAAGCTTGGCTCTCACCCTCCACAGTTGCAGGTGCCAGCCAGTACTTGCCCATTTACCACCGTACATCAATTTTACATTAAAAAAATATCGTTTGGTCCTGTTTAAAAGCGTAAGAGTTGACATTTCATTGCCACGAAGAAAAATCCAATGTTTGCACGTAGTAAAACAAACCTTGTTATGATTGTGGTCAGGTGTGTTGGTGCCAGTTTTGTTCAGGCTTGCATGCATGTAACAGGGCACCGACTTTTATAAAACCCAACCCCCAATTGTTCACTGCCAGCGTTTCGGGTAAGTGACTTGAATTGAATTGCAGTTCTAGGTTTCGGGTCGACAAAGTTAAACATTTACCATTTTAGTGTGTACTAATTCCAACTCGGGTGCTGAAATGTTATCTCCCTAGGCTGGTATGCAGCAGGGCATGGGTTTGATCCCCGACCCTGACAAGCCTGTATATTTTCAGTTTGCATGTTCTCTCTCTGGTTGTGTGAATGTTTCTCCAGGTCGTCTGTTTTTTCCCTCCACATTTGCAAACATGCCTTAAAATTATGTTTGCTATACATTTCCACCTGACATCCACTAAGTTGAGCTATCATTTGTGGCAAAGTCGCTTCTGAAAAAGTCAATTGCTCAGTGGGCTTGACCCGGAAAATGAAATAATTAAGATGGCTGATGGTGGCTTTGGCTGCAGTAGCACAACAACCAGCCATTTCCTGCAGAAAAAGCCCAGTCTGTTGACATTTACTATCTTTGTGAGAGGCCAAGAGGTAGTTTAAGAACACCGTCAAATGTTAATGGAACTGAAATATTCCTAATCTGGTTACAGTGTAAAATCCTCTACAATATTAATATCCTGAATCCAACGGACTGCGGTTATGTGCTTTAAACAGCAAGGACCACCTTTTAAAGAAATTAACGAATGTCACTGGACAATATAAACAATCGCTGTAATGTGGAGAATTCTTACAATATGGTAGAACCTGGAGCAGCAATGCTATTTGAAGATGTCCGGAGACTATCTGGGGACAATAGAGTAAGAGACATCGGTCTTCATCCCCAATGAACCGTGATGCATTGGGGTTGATTCCTTGATCCAACAGATTCGCTCACTATCTGTCCGTAGCTTCGTATCGCACCTACCGTGGTAGCTGATTCTGTGAACGTCTCGACAGGAGACAACCCACGTTGAGGACTCGTCTTCCAAACGATTTCGTCTCATACTGTGGTCAACTCGCATAACGCTTACCGTGTTCATCCATAAGAGGTTTTTGGGTTAGATCGGATAATGTGTCGTTAAAACCCGCCACCACCCGACACGGCCAACTAGTAAGAGTCACGTAAACAGAACGTGGCCAATTCGTCACTAGTACAGCACACCGGTGTGTTGGAGAGCCGAGCCACACCATTTACAAACAGTACGACGTTTCGCCAGTAATTGCAACCAGCTTCATGTGTTCAACTCGCATAACGGGTCAAAACATCTATTTGCATCTACTCGGGCACTGCTCAGTCCCATGCTGAAACGTATTATAAAGCGATGACACTCAAGCTGTTTATATTTTATCGGGGCCCACTTTTTTATAAGCTACCTGGCCGCAAGAGATGGCTCAACGAAGCGGCTTATTGCGTGGATTTTTTAGCAGCCAAATATAAACGCACGTTGATTCTAAATGAGGGGAAACCCGGAGGACCTAGAGAAAAATCCACGCGACCACAGGGAGAACATGCAAACTTCAAATATACAGCAGGCGTCAGGGTCGGGATCGAACCCACGACCTTCTGCATAATAGGCGAGGGAGTTAACATCTCGCCACTGTGGCGCCCAATATTCATATATATTATACCTTTAATAGGTATGTGTCAATATCACTCCTATTATTATTATACCTTTAATAGGTATGTGTCAATTTCCGGCCGCTTGACTTATCGTGCTCGGCAATTGTAAAACATGTATATATATATCTGCCTGCTAACGCATGCAACCCCCATCGCTCGCCACCTTTGCAAGAGTCGTGTCAAAACGTGTGGTTCGCATTCCTTCCGTGCCGTGCTCAACGCGGTCGCTTTTGAAAGTAATTGCACAAGACCGTGCCCTGGCACGCGTCCAATGGAACGGCAACACCAAAAAAAATTAACAACGAGCTGCTGTTGGTAGCCGCCGAACGAAAAGGAGAAGTTGAGCCGTAGACGCGAAGTTTCGTTTTAATATGGAAGGGGTTCGCTGGGGCTGTTTGGAGGAGTCTATTGAACTGGGGGTTTCATAACTTGCGGTTACGCAGGGACGCTTTTGCACGAATACATTTTAAACGCATATACATCGTTCGTGACTCAACAACCACAAGCCATGATCAGTCCACCGCTGGATGACAGCCATCTCGTGGTTCGATGTATATCGATCCGCAATGGCTCGTGCTCTTAGACTGCCACTCCCGTCGTCGTAATCACTCAACCACCACCAGCTCGTCATCTCTTCTAGCGGCGTGTCTTGTCCACGTGCATTTATTTATAACAGCGAGGGTGGTGCCTTTTTAGCCATGCCCGTGTTCTCCAATAAATGTCAAAGTCAGGCGTGAACATTTGTTCACGAAACGTCGCCGTATATTGCCCGAGTTTTTGAGGGCGCCCGTAAAAAGTGCGTGCGATCGACAATCATCTGCGTCTATAAATCTGGCGCCTCTGCGCTGAAGAAGGGCAATTATTGCCTGAAATATCAAGTCTGCTGCAAAACACGATGCGTTTATGCGTTACGTGCCAGTGGCAAGGATTGATTCGGTGGGGGTTTTTTTTCGGTGTGTGTTGTTGTGCACCACTTCCCCAAATAACTCAAGTTGAAGTTGTGTTCGTGCTCACTTTGCTCGTAACTCACGCAACATGTTTGTTGATCTCGCACAATAATTACATCCGAGATGTACTCTGGCCACGTGCTGGCATGTTCGTACAAGCGAGCGCACCGATTTATTATTTTCGTTTTTTTTACCTTGGCGCAGCAAGTAACACGTGGGAACAATATCCACGGATCGATAAGATGAAATGAGTTTCATAAATGTCAACCACGATGTCGTATGACACCACAAATTATGGCCGGTACGACTGACTTTATCCAGTGCCTCAATTGCCCGTGCAGATGTGAAACGGACAGGGCAGTAAGGCAGACTTTTGGTGCCTGGAGCATGGTGCCACATGGCCACATGGCCACCCCCGTCACCACCACCACTCCTGCTGCGACACCGCCACCGCCCCACCCAATAATTAGAGGCACCACCGCCACCACCGCCACCACCACCACCGGCTCTCGCTCCAGCGTCTACCACCAACTCGGCTGGCAGCGCCCCCGAGTCGGGGAAGGGCGAATCCCCTCCCGCCCGTCCATCCGAGGGCACCGCACACAAAGACGAAGCGTATCTACTTGGGTCTATGCCTGTGTGTATGTGGGGCCTTCACTAGGTCGACTCAGCCTGAAATGAGTACCTGGTGCGATGTGAACATCGCCACTAGGGAGACAAAGGCGGCCGGGCGTGGTGTTGTCCAGCCCCTCGTGTGCCGTGCCGGCCTTCATAGGTGCTCGCTAACAGCACTTGCCCCTATATTCTGTTAAGGCTATACAGGGGTTATTTTATATAATGCGTGAAGATGTTTGTGTATATATCTGTCGGAACTCTCCGGCAGCCGTCATTCGACCGGGCGGAATCGGTACTTGAAATGGAGCACTCTCGAATTTCCCTGCACATTATTTTGGGTACGTGTTCGCTTCCTCCTCTCCCCTGCTACATTGTCCCCAAATCCCCTCGCCGCTTGTGTACCATCTGACTTTATTGTTGCGAGCATAAAGCGTGTTTTCTTTAAATACCCAGGGAAAGAATCTCACAGGGGCAATAGTGCTTTGAAACGGAGACGCACTAGGTGAACACTTAACAGAACAAAGGTTGTACGTTCGACGTTGAACTTCTTTCGAACCGTACGTAAGCCAGCCGTGCTAATCGCGGAGGTGCGGGGAAAGGACAACAAACTGAACACGAAAAGCGGTTCTAAAGAATGAGTTTTCAACCTCGATGATGTAAACGTGCATAGCAGCTCCCAGTGGCTTTGTAACATTGGAAGGAAGAGCGTTCCAGACGGCCACAGACGCGCATCTGAGAGCGCCGCGCGATGATGATGCGGTGACCGCCGTCTTTGTTCGACTGACAATCAAAAGCCGCTGACGCTGCGAGGATGACTGGAGCTCACGTGATTGATGGTTCATGCCGCTTGTGATAAGCGAGGTGAGCTTGTACAAACTTGTACAACAGAATAAAACACATTCGGCGATGCTGCTTTTATGTGTTTTGAAGAAGGCCCATTGCCCGAAACGTCCCCTGGTATGATTCCTGTTATTGACGAATGTGTTGCAGTAATTTTTGTAATTTAATTATATTCAACATGTTTCCGTTTACTTCAAAGACGAAAGACAGATATCGATTATTTTGGACGACAGGCCGTCTTTTGAAACATACGTTTTAACAACGCATGCATTCTTATTTTTATCTTTATAGAGCGCTTTACAGATTTTAAAAAGCGGTAGCAGGAATAGAGGCATCTGCATGGCAGGGGCAGTGAGTGACTGTAACAGAGGGCACGTGGGGTCACGAAGGGGCTACAAGGGAGGGATGGGACGGAGGGGCGAGCGGAGGGAAGAGGACGGAAATGGGCAGTGGGGAAGAGGGGAGGCTTCAACAACAACGGAAGGAGTTAAGGAAGGGGACTGCTCAATGTACGGGGGTAGTGCTGAGTCTATGGGCAGTGTTGAGTCTATGCTGAGTCTATGGCCAGTGTTGAGTCTATGTTGAGTCTATGGCCAGTGTTGAGTCAATGGGCAGTGCTGAGTCTATGGGCAGTGTTGAGTCTATGCTGAGTCTGGGCAGTGTTGAGTCTATGGGCAGTGCTGAGTCTATGGGCAGTGTTGAGTCTATGCTGAGTCTATGGGCAGTGT
>CM025654.2:10492988-10520228 GCA_014621495.2 Entosphenus tridentatus | reverse complement strand
CTGAGTCTATGGGCAGTGTTGAGTCTATGGGCAGTGTTGAGTCTATGGTGAAGCGCTGAGTCTATGGGTAGTGTTGAGCCTATGGTGCAGTGTTGAGTCTATGGTGCAGTGCTGCTCAATGCACAGGGGAAGTTGATTCCAGTGGAGGGGTGCAACAAGGAAGAAGGATCAAAGACGATATTGGCACAGGAAGGAGGAGGGACACAGCGAGTGAGAGAGACAGATAAGATTTGAAACGAAGGGGGCGTACAAATGGATAAGAGAGGCGAGATAAGGCGGGGCAAGGTCATGGAGATATTTAAAGACGAGTGCAAGGTAGTGATGCATTCACATTGATTAAAATAATCGAAGGTACGTGCATTTTAATCAGTACAGTATTAAATTTCGATTTAAAGCTTTCGTGACTGCAGGGATTCATCTTCTTGGTTATTTCGGTAAAGTCACGTAGAATGGAAGTAATAAAAATAATAAAATAAAACATAATAAAATAATTCTCACGACGTTTCGTCTGACGCTGTCTCCCCGACAGACCTGGTCTTCACCTGATGACGGCTGCTTGCATTGTGGCCGAAACGTCGTGAGAATTATTTTATTATGTTTTATTTTATTATTTTTATTGTTTCCATTCTACGTGACTTTACCGAAAGAACCAAGAAGACAGTACAGTATTGGCAACGCGCCCCATTATCCATGCAGACACCACCACGAAAATGAGCAATCGTATGCACGTGGCAACGATTACATTTGTTTTAAATCACTTTCTGAGCACAGGATCAGCATACCAAGCGCCCAGCGACAAAAGGCACGAGTTCAAACACGTTTCTTGAAGTGAGCACGGCCAGAGGGTTGCTTTGCAGCAACACGCGACAACGGGAGGGAATTCCAAAGTTGAGAGCAGTGCGAGAGAGACGCAGACGTGGAGGGGGAGGTGACATTGCGGCGGGCGGGCAGAGAGAGTTGTTGTGACCTGCGGGGAGCGGGTAGTGTAGCAGCCGTGAGCGATCCTGGCGACCCATGTTCGTTGTCACACAAGTGGGATTCCCTCGGTACGGCCAGCGCCGTCGATCTTGCTGTTTGTCGGCGAGTAGCACCGATGAAAGGCCGGCGCGGCACACGAGGGGCTGGGTGGCCAACACCACGCTCGGCCACCTTTGTCTCCCCAATGGCGATGTTTACACACCACCCCGGGTACTCATTTTAGGCTGAGACGACCTAGGGGAGGACCATGATCGGTTCAGATAATCGTCAACGGTGTTGGTGGCCGTGAGCGGGAATCGAACTCGGGTCGCCGGATTTCGTAGAGCGCGCTAACCCGCTACCCAAGTGCGTCAAGCACTATTTGCCAAACACCCGCATTTGGCCACGCTGTCACCTGTGTGAGATAGGGGCCCTTTAGGAAACGTAGAGCTGTAGCGTTTGAACATAATGCGCGCACAAGAAGCTGTTAACGCGCTGTTCATGTCGCAATAAGTTTGGGTCAAGTTGACCTGTTGGCACTGCTGTGCAATCTAAAAATAGACGCATTGATGTTGTTTATCCTGGAAGACCTTAATGCAAAGCCAAACTGGAATGCCTTACCGAGTCGCCAAATTCCAGGAGGCGCTTGCAGTGGGACGACCTTTGGCCATTTCCCTCTGCTAAGGAGTGTTTTGAATTTTGGGGTGAAACCTAACGGCCTGGGGGGTTGACATGCCGTGAACACGGGTGGGTGGGATCACGCGCATGGGTTCACACGGACAGGTTTGTCTTTCGCTCACTCCATCAGCACCCGTGGAGGTTTGTCCGCTTGTCGAAGACATCCATACTCTCGGGGGTTTGACTTCACTGAGAGATCAGGATTTTAACGTGAAATTGTATATTTTAAAAAATGACCGCAAGTAACTCGGAGCTCAAAAGACAGGTGAGGGAGGTGGGAGGGTTGGGGTCTTTAGGTGTTCTAGATTTGAAGCTTTCGTGACTGCAAGGATTCATACTGTTAGGTTTTTCGGTAAAGTCACGTAGGTAAAAAATAAAATTAAAAGTTAATAAAAGTAATAATGGAAATAAATAAAATAATAAATCACGACGTTTCGGAGGCAACACAAGTCTCCGTCATCAGGTGGGACCATCACAGCTAAAATTACTGCATCAAGTGAGGCAAATTCCAAAAGACCAGCCCTTAAATACGGTAAAGTCACCTACGTGACTTTACCGAAAAAACCTAACAGTATGTCTTTAGGTGCCTCTGCAAAGTGGGTGCGGAGTGAAAGCCGCTGCTGGACGGCCACGATGGTGGTGGTGGTGGCCGCGTTCGAGACGGTGGCGGCTGCCGTGCCGAACTTACGCCCGGCAGTGTCCACGCCGTCCCTGGTGTAGAGACGAGGTTGTGAGTTTGCGCTTAAATGACACCGCAACGCAAACACGCTGGGTTGCAGTCTTTTATGCCCACATTACATATATAAAGCACCTGGCGTCGATAAGGCGTGAAGACTGGGTCTGATAGATGTATATATGTATCTGGCGGAACTATTCTGCAGCTGTAATTCGACCCAGGGGAATTAGTACTTGAAGCGGAGCACACTCGCATTGCCCTGCACCTCATCTTGGGTACTTTATCGCTTCCTCCTCTCCCTTGCTAGATTCTCAACAAATCCCCTAGCCACTCGTCTTCCCTCCCTCTTTATTGTTGCTAACATAAAGCGTGTTTTTTTTTTAAATACCCAGATTAAGAATCTGAGAGGGGCAATGGTGATTTGAAACGGAGGCACAATGCGTGAACTGGAACAATGGGTTGAAGGTATGTACTATGTTGAGCTTCTTTCGCACCGTACGTAGCCAACCGTGATAATCGCAGGTGCGGGGGAAGGTCAACAAACTAAACACACACAAAGGGGCTCTTAACGAAAGTAGTTTTTTATTTAGATGTAAAAGTGCGTAGCTCTAGTAGCGTACTAACAATGTGCAGATGTGGGAGCGGGCCCACGATAGACCCGTGTAGGGCCCCAATAGGAGCGCCAGGACCATCATGATGGTGCAATGTAACAATACACCCAGCGCCTGTTAGCGAGATTATTCCATTACCAGCTCCAATGAGGCTATACGCACCCACTTCTATTCTTACATTTAAAAATACGATATGTTCCTGAGACACGTGCCAATGTCTCATTTCTTTAGGACTGCTTTTTGTGCGATTGGTTTGTTGTCCTTCATCCCGCAGCCCCGATTAACACGATTGGCTACGTACGGTACGAAAGAAGTTCAACATACATACAATGTCTACGAGACCCCCAGCAGTAGTGTAGCGTGGGTTGGCATGGGTCCGAGTAAAAAGGAATGAAATGGGGCACCCCGTCCAATGTCCCCTTCTCTTCGATGCCCTCTGGCCCATGGGGCCCCAGTGGTGCACAGTTGCACTTCCTGCACAATCGACAACCAACACGCACTTCCTGCACAATCGACAACCAACACGACACTGGACCCCAGCCACATCGACATTACATCTGGGAGGAAGTCCACACGAGTCGTCCTGCAAAGGGAACTTTATACTGGTAGGAACCACCTGGTTCCACCAGCCCACAGGGGATTATTGTGTCCGTCCGTCGTGCATCCAAAAATGAGAGGGGTGGGGCTGGGTGGAGAGGGGAGGGTGGGGAGGGGCTGGGTTGGGAAGGTGGAGCTGGGTGGGGGGTGGGAGGGGTGGGGCTGGTCACCCCGTGGTGCCCTTATAAAACGTTTAACCTACTCACGCCGGCTTGTGCCCGCCCTCACAGTCGGCCATATTTGCGGATTACACCACGCCGCCGTTGACCCTGGCCATTGACCGAGCAACCCAACGTTCCTACCAGCTCCCTCAGCAGGAATGTGTTTGTTCCAGCACCGCCAACACGAGCACCATGTCGGGCACGCACGCGGATGTTTGCGGCGAGAATTCTTCCCCAGGAGCTCCTCGCGCTCCGGCTCCCGTTCCCTGATATCCCTTCTCTCACTTCCCCACCAACGGGGTCCCCCCCTCCAATCCCCTCGCTCCCTATCCCCGCCTTTCTTTCCAGCACCTCCATCGCACTGCCTCTACGGGGCGTGGTGACGTGTCCTCCACGTGACCCCCCCCGCTGCCCGCACTCAATCCCAACCACGTGCCCCCCCCGCCGCCCCACGAACTCCACACGCCCATAATATCTCACGTTGACTCCGTCAACAACAACAAACATCAGTGAGTCAATCACTGAAAAAGCCAAAACATTGCAGTGGGTGTGAGGGCCAGGAGGGGGGGGGGGGGGCACAGCCTGCTAGTCAATGCGACTTTCGCTCTACCCCGAACCTGAACGAACCAATTAGACAACCAGCCACGAGTATTTGCTTTTCTACTCATCTTAACCATAACCACCGAGACGAGTATAGCCACGAGCGCTGTACTCAGCTAACCAACTCGCCACGAACACTCTCTTCCTTTATTACCGCTAATCCTACATAATACACTTACATAATGTGACTTTGAGACCCCCCACCGCCTACACATTCCACAAGGAGTGGACTAACCCCATATCTGCATTTGTCATCAACATGTTAAATTCCTCTGTTGATATGTAAACTCCCTTGTCAAGGCTCTCTGCTCCTCCCACCCAGCTCAAAATACGCTGCCAAGCTTAGCAGTGTTCATTAGGACGCTGTCTTTCCGACAGCTCTGTTCTTCACCTGAGGACGGCTGCTTGCGTTGTGGCCGAAACGTCGTGAGAAATGTTTATTATTTTATTATTTCCCTTCTACGTGACTTTACCGAAAGAACCAAGAATATGCTCTCCCTACCCTTTACCTACTGCTAACTGGAGAACCAGCGACTGGCACTAACTAGCCGAACCAAGAAGAACCAGCCAACGGGCCACTCGTGTTCGCCTTCCCACTGAGCCGACTCTTTCACGCCTCTCTCACGACATCTTGTTAAACTTTTTGGTTCGTTTTGCAGTTTCAGTATTCGTAGCGCAGACCTCTCCAAAAACGGCGACACTGGCAAGAGGGCGTCTAAAATATCGTCCAGAATAACCTCGCAGCTTGTGCGGAGTGATTGCAATGAATGGTTGAAATAATAGTAATGGATCATAATTCCCTCTTGATATTGATGGATTGAACGCGAACAGGCGATTTCTTTTTTACAACGGACACCATACAAACTGCTTCACTCATTGACCCGGCCACAAGTTTACACGCTTTGAAAACAGCAGCAGCTGAATGTGAACAAAGTGCCCTTCTCAAAAGCTTTTCAACGAGCGTTGAAAGTGGTCACGCATTAAGCTCCATCAGAGCGTCTAGTAAGTGAAAAATGTTTTCAAAAGGAACAAGGACTTGAGCATTACGTTGTATTTGCTGGTATGGACTTATTGTATAGAAACTCGGGGGGGGGGGGGAAATCGATCAAAGTGTTAGCCAAAACTTAGAGGCACAAACCAGCGCTAAAAGTATTCTCCCCAGACGCCATTACGTGTGACGTCACATCGCGGCGTGTCTTGAAACGTAGACGTAATGTATTTTCGAGGACAAAGGTCACGTTGGAAAATGAATGGAATTCATGCGGGCGCATCATTTCCCGTCCTCGTCCTGTTCATCGCCCTGCTTGCGGGCAGGTTGATGGACACCACGTGAACAGAAGCACGTCGCTGCGAATCGATGCGCCGTCACCTCGTCAATGCCTGAGGTTGATAGACGCGCGTGGTATATGATGCGTGTCACTGCGGAGCCAGTGGGGGAGTTTTGTGCGTGTGTGTGTATTTTTTTTCTAGAAGCGAATGCGAGCATGCTTTCATACAGCAGTGGCCGTTGAAGGAGCAATATTGGATCAGGGCTGGTTGTGCAACAGTCACCATCGTAATATCAGTCCTCTAATCTGACCCTAACCAACTAGCCACTAGTCCTCCCACTGACAATAACCAACTTGACAACCGCCCAATAGCACCACCCTGACTTCGTATCCCGAATGCCGACAGGGAGCTCCGTGCAAGCTCTACTTCACTAGCAAGCCAACCCACCACTAGCCCAACTCCTAGACCCCCAACCCTTGCCAGCCATGCAACCGCAAATAGTCGTCCTCCTCTAATCTACGAGCCATCCGGCCACGAGTACTAGCCCTACTCTGAAGCCGTCTTTGTACCAATGCTATCCGAAGCCAATACCAAACCAACCACCGGTATCCATACCTCGAATCCCACCCACGAAGCTTTGCCAGGGCGGTCTTTAACGTCTCGTTCGCTTGACAATTGTTGGTGCGCTCGCCGCTGGGAGCGGCGCTTTCAAAGTCACCCCTCCCCCCACTCCTCCCCGTAGGGGATCTGGTTGCGAGCATTAAATTACTTTCAACTTGAGAAACTCTCATCACAATTTTCACTTCACCTTCGAGTAATACATTTCCTCCTCACATCCCCCCCCCCAACACCACTAAACCCCGCGCCCCTTACAGGCAGCGGTGTGGCTGCCGAGTGCTCGGGCGGTGATGTGAGCGAGCGAGCGAAACACCGCCGGAGTGGCCCAGGCGATGGGAAATGAAGAAGGGGGGAGGTGGAATTGGGCGGAGAGAGCGGGCCCATGCCACACACCCTCGGCCACTACCCTGTGCCTCTACCCGTCCCTCTCTCAAAGAGACCCATTAATTATCGTACATGTACGTGCACGACTCTTCTCGCGTTGGCGGGGCTGTAGGGAGATTATCCCCACCCCCCAAGCCTCCCGCTGCTGGAAGCTCAGCCCTCCCTGCTCAATTTTAATCGTCAAAAGACGCTGGGGCAAAGTTGAACGTCGGCGGTGGCCTTTCGAGCTATGCAGGGGGCAAGAGCTGCAGCAGAACGATGGACGAAAACCAAAAGGAGATCGCGTCTCTACTCGGTCTGTCGAGCAGATTTGTTTAAAGTTTGTTTGGCTTTGATGGGTCTCGTGGCCCCCATGAGTCTGTGTGTGTTTTGTGTACCCACCCCCCCTGCACAGCTTAGCTGTGCTCAGGGCAGAATCTCAACACGTGGACTTCACCAAACCTAAAACTTCAAATCTAGAATTCAACAAACCTCACGCACTGGGCTAGCCCCCCCCTCCTCCTCCTCGTACCTTCCCGGTCACTCCGCAACTTTCACCGCATATGAGTTTCTGCGTTGTGCGTGGTGAAGTATGGTCAAGCAACCCCCATGACCAGCACGGTGTGGAAGAGGCCTCCATCCAGCAGTGGATTGTCGGAGGGCGAAACATGATTAATGTTGTTGCCTCGTTACGGGCGATGGTGTTAAACAGTCACGCGAACTCCAGTTGTTATCCTCGCAGCAGCTTTTGGCCACAGCTATCAAACAAAGACGGCGGTCACCGCATCACGCACTTTCGGATGCGCTTTTGCGGCCGTCTGGAACGCTCTTCCCTTCCGATATGAGGACTCACTGGAGCTATGCACTTTTAAATAATCTAAAAACTAATTTCTTTAGAACTTCTTTTAGTTTTTAGTTTGTTGTCCTTCCCCCGCACCTCCAATTAACATGGTTGGCTACGTACGGTGCTAAAGAAGTTCAACACACAGTACATACATACAAGAAAAGTAAGTATGTTTAACTTATTTCGCACCGTACGCAGCCGAAGTAAGTAGGCTTGTGCAGGACACGTCATGGCCAGAAGGGGGTGACGACGGGCGGTCGAGACTAAGAAGGGAGTGGCAGCCCAAGGAGGGAAAACAACTCCCAAGAGGCCATTCACCATGGAGATGGAGCAATGTTGCATCACAAAACCGTGAGAGATGGCCATGGAATGGGGGGAGGCCTTCATCCAGCAGTGGAGTGATCATGGACGATGTGAATGACAAGTCCGGCTGGGCTGCAGGGGGCACCCGACGTGGCAGTACAGCAAGTGGGCGCGTGGACCCAGCAGCGGCAAAGTCTTCGAGGATGATTCTCTCAACACGCATGGTGGATTTTCTCTGCATCCTTCAGTTATCTCCCACACAGGAGACAAAACTGTCATCATATATATTATCATCACAACAACAACAACAAAACATACGCTTGGACAAAAGATAAACAGCCAATGCGCTCCCCGCCCGCCCTGCCCTGTGGTGGCGTTGGATTTAAGGAAGGTGAAAACTTCGTAATTGCCTGGACAAACAACACTTGGCAGGCTGGGCCATGGGGAGGAGTCACGGTACGCAGCGTCCTTCCCGGCAGTGAACATCGCCGTTGACGTAGGTTGACAGTGAAGCCACCACGCCATATCGCGTGTATTCCTGACATCGGGTTCATGTAGCACCCGGTCACCCCCTCCCCATAAAACGCTCTCTCCACCACCACCACCAACGCCGCCGCCGTCGCTGTGGAGATCTGTACAACCTTAGTCGAATTACCGTTAGCGATGAGAGGACATAGATGAAGACACAGAGAGAGAAAGGTCAGAAAAGAGAGAGAGAGACACGCAAAACGAGAGACACGCAGAGATATAGACACAGAGATAGACAGAAAAGAGAGATAAACAGACATGGAGGCAGAAATGGGCGCAGAGACATGGAGAGAGATGGATGTGAAGAGAGACACTTAGAAACACAAACACTCCCTCTCCTCCATATAGCCTTAACAGACTTTTGGTGCAAGTGCTGTTAGCGAGCACCTATGAATGCCGGCACGGCACACAAGGGGGTGGGTGGCCAACACCACGCCCGGTCGCCTTTGTCTTCCCAGTGGCGATGTTTACACATCGCACCAGGTACTCATTTGAGTCGACCTAGGGGAGGCCCACGACCAGTTCAGATAATCGTCACCGATGTTGGCCGTGAGCGGGAATCGAATTTGTGTCACCGGGTTCATTGTGCAGCGCGCTGACCATTACACTACTGCTCCCCACAAACACAAACCACATGGGGAAAGACAGGCAGGGATAGACACATAAACAGAGATACAAATATATACACGATGTGAGACGAATGCAGCGATACAGAGAGACATTGAGACAGACACAACATAGAGAAACAGACAGGCACACACAGAGAGACACAGGTGAAAACTAGCACGTCCAATGTGGTACACACAGAAATACCGAGACTAAACTTTGAAAAAAATTAACCCGTAAAAACAAAGTTTTTCACTATAAATTCTTTATATGCGTGGCGGCTAGAGTCCTCTTGTCTTCTGGCTTTAGATGGCTGCCACCTATGGGTCAGATGATTGCCTGCCACCATTAAGCAATTGGTAATTAAATATAAAAAAAAATTGCCTAAAAAGTGTAAAATTTTGGAAAAAATTTTCACGAAAATAAATTGTCACGCACAACGAGTCTGTGTGTAAAATGTCAGCTCGATTGGATCACGGGAAGTGGGTTAAAAAACGACCGAAAGATTTGCATGGTCGTAAGCGCGCAAGCAAGCAAGCACGCAAGCAAGTGAACTTAATATAAAGGATTTAAAAACACATAATTGCGAGTGGCCTAAATAAGTGGAGGTCTCTGTCTGCGCGCACACTCATACAGAATCAGAATCTTGATTCAGACTGGAGGAATCCGATACGCTATGAGGCTCTTTTTTCACAGATGTCCAGGATGGACAGGGGTCAGCGAGTCGCAACAGCAAATCAGCGAGTCACAACAACAAGATCTATGGCGCTGACTACACAGACGGAATTCCACTCTTGTGACAACGTAATTCAGCTGGAAATGATCACAGAGGCTTGAAAGGGGAGAGAGCTTACACGGGAGTCTGCGGGATCCTTATACTATCGAGCCAAGAGGGTGGTGGGGGGGGTCCTACAGCCACAGTATAACCGCAGAGTTCATTCTGTGGATAACAACATATGCAATAATGACCATGCGACTGACCCACCATGCCTCGCATGTCACGTGACATCACTCCATCGTCCACACAGCATTGCATGTAGACCGCCAACAGGTCAAAACTGTCGCCCTATTTTCTTTGACAGCGGCAGCGTGTTCATTGGAAAAACTGTGCTATACCAGTTCCACACCTGTCAACCTGTAGGGTCTAGCCGTATTCTTATACAGGGAAGTTGACTTTTCAGGTCCATACGGCGTACAGCCGTTTCAATACGGGCAAAATGAAATAAAACATGTCTGTGTTTCTCCCGTATGGTGGGACTTTGTAGGATGAACGTTGAAATGTATAAGGGGCACGGGGTGACCAATGAGGTCTGAATTGGTCTGTAATAAGGGAGGGCACTGATAAGGGGTTGACAGGCGTGCACTCCGTTACCGACAGACGGACAGGGCCAACGCATAAATGCTTCGTGTGAAAGCGTTTCAAACTAGCGAGTCATCAGGAGAGTAACCTCAATAGACGTGCAACGCTGGTCCAGCATTGGGTCAACCGTTATCCAAACACGTGACAACGTTGACCCAATCCAGTCAACGTGCGACATTGGGGACACTGGCCCAGCGTTGGCCCAACATTGGCCCAACGTCGGCCCAATGTGCCACGTTGACTGGCTTGATCCTCGTTGTCTACTGCTACCCTGTGCCTCGCGGGCGGGGGGGGGGGTCTTCACGTGATCAGCATCGAGATAGTCTGACAGCTGCCTAAGGGCGGCATTGAATGAATGCTGCCCATACAGGCTGTTCTCCTATAACGGGGTAGTAATTGCATTCCTAACGAACACCGCGTTATTCAACAAAACAAATCGCGTTATAATAGATGATATATATATAAACATAGGGTAAAGTATAGTCCGCGATAACACGTGTTAAGATGCGTCACGCAGGCCGCACAAAGACCGAGGCGCGTGGGTAGCTTCTAGAAGCATCCAGCAGCATCCCGCTGCCTCGTGCGATGGGAACCCGAGACAGCCGTACAACCGCCTATTCCTACTCGCGCGGCGTAGTTCCGTTCATTCGATAGCGTTATATCCACACCGCATCCACGTTTAAAACAAAAATGTGTTCCTGAATACATTGATCATCGCGTTATATCCAATTGGCGTTATGAAAACAAAACGCGGCGTTATAGGAGGACTGTACCCTTTTATTTGTAAGCGAAGGAGGAAATCCTCGCTTCCAGCCTGCAACTCACCGTTTTTGCCCGATGAGGTTTCTCATCGTTTGTGCAGCATTTGTCCTTAGACTTGTGGGCTCCAATCGCCTTCGGCCACCCCACCACCCCCATGCATCGACCAATGCCAGATGAACTCTGTAAACGATGTACAAAGCGCATTTTTGGCTGATGGAGATACAATTCTTGCGGAGCATTTTAAGCGTTTTATCAGCCTGACATTGTGAAACGTATCCTTGTGTGTCATTTCATCAACTCGTCAACTTTAGCCGCACACAGACGGTAGGCGCAAGGGTTAGATAGCGATCGCCTGTTGTGACTCTTCTTGTTGCCATCCGCAAATTCGTCAACCACACGAGAGATGTTGTAGAACGTGTCATGCCCCCCCCTCCCCCGATGCTTCAAAAGAACCTTGGGTTGTTGATCCGCGTCTCTTTCACAGAGCTCTAATTTAAAAGTTTTTTCGTGACCACCATACGACGTCGCTTTTTTGTTTTGAGTTGTGAATTTGCCGTTCTCTTTTAGCCGTGTTATATAATTTTAAACCCCCTAACAAAAAACAACAACAAGGAACGTATTTAGCCTTAACGGGGCCTCTCTTATATGTAACCAACCACTTGAGTCTTGTGTGTATATCACAGCACGGTGGTGCACGAGATGGGTGCTATGATGAGCACCACCAGCACGCTTCGTCTCTCCAGTAGTAACATTGACACGCTTCTTTGACCGGTCGTGGAGGGCGAAATCGACTTGGGGGAGACCCAGGTCACGCTGGATTACAATTGCTGTTGGTGATGTGCTTCACCTCGACCGCCATCAACACAAAGACAAAGATCCCCGTATAGACTTAATATACTCTTGGGACAAGTGCTGTTTGCTGAAGGCGGAAAGGCACACGACGGGGTGGGTGGCCGCCTTTGTCTCCCTAATGGAGATGTTTACACAGCGCAACTACAATCACCGACACCACCACCACCACTACAACTATCACCAATCAAATCACCACCAAAAACACCACCACCAATATAGCCAATACCGCCACCGCCATCATCAGCATTACCATCAAACAAAGACAAAGGTTCCCCCAAATAGCCTAAGCAGACATTTGGGGCAAGTGCTCTTAGCGATCACCTATGAAGGCACACGAGAAGATGGGTAGCAACACCACACCCGGCCGCCTTTGTCTCCCCAGTGGCGATGTTTACACACCACACCAGGTACTCATTTGAGGCTGAGACGACCTAAGGGAGGCCCAGAACCGGTTCAGACAATCGTCACCGGTGTTGGCCGTGAGCGGGAATCGAACTCGGGTCACCGGATTCGTAGCGCATCGCTCTGACCGCTACACCACCGTGCGCACCAGCACCACAAACACCACAACCATTACCACAACGAGCATCTCCACCACGATTATTACCATGACTATAACCACCACCACCATCATTACCACCACGACACACACACCACCAGTATGAGCATTATTATCAAAGCCAGCATCGACACCACCATTAGCATTTTACCATAATCACCAATACCACCACCATAAAACACCACCACCATAAAACACCACGACCACCACCCTCACACACAATCGGTCATCACGACCACCAACAACCACGACTACAACCATCACAACTACCACCAAGACAATGACCACCACCACCACCAAACACGAATACCATCGTTCCAACTATACTATGAGCATCCCCATACCCGAACAACACCACGGCACACAATCATCATCCGCCATTCCCTATCACTAACCACAACCACCACAGCCACCACGACGCTCATGCGGCTCTCGCAGCGCGCACGGGGCGGGTACCAACAAAATCATCATCATCAGCAGCAACATCATCATCAGCAGCAGCAGGAGCAGCAAGTTCGCTTCCGAGCAAGGAGCGCGTCATTTCTCAATAGCCTCATGCATCATGAATGAGGGGGGAGTGCCAGGGAGTTGCTGTCCGCCAATGGAGCTACGCTGCTGGGAAACACACCCCAAAAGCCCTGCAACTGAGCTTTTTTTTGCGGCTGCTGCTGCTGCCCGGTGGGGTGCTCAGCGCAGGCTGTCATCGACTTGAAAACGCGGTGTCAGACTTGCGCTACTCGCTGCTTGGCATCCCAACCACCACCATCACTACCTACCACTCACTCGCGTGGTTGAAGGTGTGTGTGTGTCTCTCTGTGTGCGTTGAGCAAGCCCGACCGTGAGATGAAAACATTTCTTCTCTGAAAAGCTGTCGCCGATGAGACGGAGGCAGCGGCGCGGGAAGGTTGTGAGAGAGCCAGGTGAGCGAGCTAAGAGGCGGGAGTGATTTGAGTTTGCGGCGAGTGAGTGACCGAGCCAGCGAGTGAAGAGTGAGCGATGAGCGGATGAATGTGGCAACGGCGCTTGGCTCGGGGAGGCATTGATAAAAAATAACAGAGGCAGCAGCAGCAACGTCATTGTAATAGACGACGTTTCGAGCAATAACCCTTCATTTGTCTATTATGTGTATAGTAGTTGCTTTTAACAGTGATATTAAGGAATGTGTCTATTTTTGTAAACTTGTGCTTATGCACAACTGCCAACGCAGTACTGTAATCATCGTCGTCATGTCGTGTTCTATCCACTGCTGTGTGAATACGTCCCTTGCGGTGACGCCACGCTTCAAGGCGTCTCGCTCCTCCTTGCACGCGAGCCGATCTCGCCGTCGCTCCGTCTCACACGGTGGTCGTCACCCCCTGGACGCCTTCTCCCCTCCTTTGCCCGCCACTCCGTAGCCAGCCTCGTCCGCCGGCCATCGTTACCCCCCCCCCCCCCTTTCTAGCCATTGGCGTACCTCTGTCTGTCTGCCTGTCTGTCTGCCTGCCTGTCCGCCTGTCCGTCTGCCCGTCTGTCTGCCTGTCTGTCTGTCTGTCTGTCTGCCTGCCTGCCTGTCTGTCTGCCTGTCTGTCTGTCTGTCTGCCTGTCTGTCTGTCTGTCTGCCTGCCTGTCCGCCTGTCCGTCTGCCCGTCTGCCCGTCTGCCCGTCTGTCTGCCTGCCTGTCTGCCTGTCTGTCTGTCTGCCTGCCTGTCCGCTTGCCTGCCTGTCTGTCTGTCTGCCTGTCTGTCCAAGCCCCAACGACCGCTCTCAACGGCCACTCCCGAAGTCGCGACCTCGCGTCCGTTCTCCGATCCGCGCGTCCCGTTTCTCTCTCTCGGTGCCCACATCTCCCCCGTTCCATTTGTGTCTTTTCAGCTCTTGATGGAATTGTCTTTGGGTCAGCGTTCACGCGCCGTCCGATCCATGCCACAGCGGGTGACGTTCACTGATTGAACACGGCTGTTGGTAAGGTGCACATTTGGTACATTGAAAAAAAATGTGTAATGTAGATATCAAATTCAAAGTCTCCGACAGCAACTCCGAATCGCTCGTCGCTTGTGGTCACCGCGCGTCTTCGCCACGAGTCAGACCCTCCGCAGACAGAGACATCTCGCACGACGCTCGTCTTTCCAATTGCGTCTTTCCGACAATTATTTTGTTAATTTTGTTCGGCGGATTTCGCTGTGCGCTACGTGCGGCTTGCGTGTTGTTTACATGAGCGAGTCATACTTTTTTTTGTAAGAGTTACCATTAACAATGAACACATGCATACGCGGGTGTCGTGTTAAGGCTAGTCGCGCGCTTTTTTTCTCTCTCGAGAGATGCTGCTCCTCGCCGAGTCTCAACTCTTCTTGATTGCGAGCCTCAGACCGGTCTCTTGTGTCGAGTTGTTTGGCCAGTTCCATTGTTCAAGAAGTACCCCGTTGCATTTCTTCCCGTGCGAGTCTCATCCCCTCGTATCTGCGTGGTGCGGTTTCTCCAGCCACTGACCACGTGAAGCACTCTTTGAGCGATGTTGGTCAAACATCCCGATGTAGCAAGACCCTCCTAGGAAGAGTCCTGAGACTCCGTGAGGCTTTCTAAGATGAATATAACTCTTGGCGTATTCCGCGAATTATAAGACGCCCTCCTCCCCACCACCACCGCCACACTTATTTTAAAGCAACATTTGAGGGTGCGTCTTATTATCCGGTGTTTGCGTGCGTGACCAGATTTGTATAACTTTATTGACAAGGGGCGCATGTTTGGAGGCGCGTCTGATTTTCCGGAGCGTATTGTCATCTCGAGCGTCGTGCTGGTGCCATATGGCCGAGGAGCGATCTCTTGCGGGATCGTCATCACTATCGCTATCATTATCTTCATCATGAACACCATCACCACCACACCCCTCCTCGCCCTTATCATCATCATCATCATCATTTTTTCGAAGGAAATAAATGGCTGCAATTGAAAACCAATAACTAAAAACGAACACATTTCGGGGTGCGTCTTATTTTCCGATGCGCGTTGCTAATCTGCAGAATGCGCTGTCGGTGTTGCTCGTCACGCGACGAGTCACGCGCAACCCCGAGCGAGTTTACGATACTCACGATTTGGAGGGGGGGGGGGGTCGCTATTCACCTCTCATATGAGTCGACTATCGTTGGGTCCGTCTCGCAGAGATCAGATCGTTCTGTGGCCTCATGGGTTACCGCGTCACCCTCGCGTGCACCCCGACTCGCGCGCGCGCGCGGTATTTCACGACTCGCTGAAGCTTTCCTAGATTCGTTATTAAGTCTTAACGATGATCAACCAGTGACGGATTGTCCTAGTAGCAAGAGTAGCTAAATATGCTACGGGCTCCGCACTTGGAAGGGCCCCGCGCTAAATGCTATCAAGCTATCAATTCCGGTTCAGTGATTCTGCACTTGCTCTATTACTATAGTACCATACTGCCTTCAACTTTTATTAACGACTGGGTGTTTAAGGTTAGCGATTTGTCGTATTATTTGGCTGTATAGCAAATAAAAAAAATACAATTACTTTACTATGCAAGTAGAATAATTGTGTTTTCATATTCATGTGTTTATATTAATTTAGGGCCCCTTTATAACATAATGCTACAGGCCCCGCATTAGCTTACTCCGGCCCTGTGATCAACAGCCGCGTGTTGATCGTCATGGGAGTGTTTGTCCAACTTCACCACGCTGGCCGGCGCAGGTTTGTGAAAGGGGTCGGGGGGAGGGAGACGTGGGTGGGTGATAAGCCGAAGGCCGCGGTTCAGACACAACTATCGCCACTGACGTCCTTCGCCTTGCCCGGGAACCAAACTCAGGCTGCCAAACTTCGCGACGCCGACCAGTGCAGGCTGGTGAAGTGTGAAGGCAGCATTGGTTCAAATAAGACTCGCCACTGATGTTAGCCGTGAGTTGAATTGAATGCCTGCGTTTCATCACGCAGTTTGCCAGCCACAGCGCCACCGCTCCCCCCTTACATTGTCACATCTCTCATTGTTGCTGGAGTCTAGAGATTGTCCTGAACACGTAATTAAACGTAAAGACGGTCAGGTAGATTTATAATCCAGCATTCACTGATTCGCTCCAAGACAAAGAGCCCCTCACCCCCGTATATCCTTCACGGACTGTTGGGGCAAGTGCTGTTAGCGAGCACCTTTGAAGGCCGGCACGGCACACGAGGGGGATGAGTAGCCAGCACCACGCCCGACAGCCGTAGACTCCCCAGTGAAGATGTTTACTCAAAGCACCCGAGACTTATTTGAGGCCGAGTCGACCTAGTGGAGGCCCAGGTTCGGCTCAGATAATCGTCACTGGTAATGACCGTGAACGGGAATCGAACTCGGGTGGCCGGGTTCCCAGGGCAGCACGCTGGACTGATTCAACAAGTCAGTCGCTCACCGACAAAAAGTCGTTTCCATATCGCTCTTCTGTCGCTGCTACCGTGGTGACTGCTCCCGTGAATGTCTCTTGTGGATTCCTACACGCGTGTTGATGGCTCGAGACAGACGAGCAGACTGTCTCCCACACATCGTTCTGCGGCCTCCTGGTTCACGGAGTCGTCTTCGTGTCAGCGTCGATCGCGTACTCTTTGGTTCTTTCGGTAAAGTCGCGTAGATATAAAACAAAATTAATTAAATCACGACGTTTCGGGCGCAACACAAGCGTCCGTTATCAGGTGGGACAACCACAGCCCGCCTCGGCAGTTGTTTCGTGCTGTGGTTGTCCCATCTGATGACGGACGCTTGTGTTGCGCCCGAAACGTCGTGATTTTATTTATTTTGTTTTATACCCACGTGACTTTACCGAAAGAACCAAAGTGTATGGATCCCTGCAGTCACGAAAACTTCAAATCTAGACTGTCGGTCGCGTGTCTACCGGACTGTTTCGTCGCACCCACCACCCGTTATAACAAACAAAACAACTGCAGGTCACAACGAAATAACACAAAGCCTGTAACAGACTGTTGGGGCAAGTGCTGTTAGCGAGCACCTATGAAGGCCGGAACGGCACACGAGGGGGTGGGTGGCCAGCACCACGCCCGGCCGCCTTTGTCTCCCGAGTGGTGATGCTTACACACTGCACCGGGTACTCATTTGAGGCTGAGTCGACCTAGGGGAAGGCTATAACCGGTTCAGATAATCGTCACCGGTGTTGTTCGCGAGCGGGAATCGAACCCGAGTTGCGAGGTTCGTAGCGCAGCGCGCTGACCGCTGCACCACCGCTCACCCACTGACTCACCTCACCCACCTACCACACCGCAGGTAACCGCACCTCTGTGTCTGCTTCTCTCTCGCACTGCTCCACTTCGTAATTCCCTCCCAGCGTCTCTTTACATAAAAGCTCTTCGAACAATAACCTCGCTGACTCTCACGAAACCGTGTCACACTTAAATTATACTTCAAGTACCGTTTTTGCCGGTCGCTTAACGCGTTTGGACTTTGGACCTGTGTCCAGGAATCGTGATATTTTTTATATATATATTTTAAACACGCGCACTAATAGGAAGGTGCCTTCTTAATGTCAATTGTTTCGCAGGAAACAATAAAAGAGAAATGATCGGACAGGCCCACGCCGTGTTGTGCTGACACATTGCGTTTTTGTTACACGTTCGACACGGAGCCATCATCACTCGCAAAGACGACAGCTCGAGGCTGGCTGTCACCCCTGCTGTCACCAACACCTTTACAACAGTTTCACTTCACCAACGCCCAGAATCAGCCAGTGCACAGTTTAAAAATGAAAGAAGTTGCAACTCTCCCGTAGCGCGTTTGGTCTGCACGTGTCTCTCAACACCCTTGGACAACAGTGGCACACCCTTGCAAACGATTTGTTCCATCTCGTGCTATTCGTAATATATTTAGCTTCATGATGCGTCCTCAAATCCCCAATCTCCCATTAAACTCCACGTGGCGCAAACTGTTTCCTTCTGTCAGGCTCCTCACCCGCAACCGTAACCAAGACCACGTGTCTCCAGTAACCCCAATCGTTCCACTGCGTCTCAATCCAATCTTGGAGTAATTTCTAGATGCTTTCGCCCTTCTCAAAAATGCTCCGTGAACTCGCCCCTACCTACATTTCCCCTCGTCTCAAAATACTCGCCTCCACGCACCCTCATACCTCTCTCTTCACTCTACTCCCCTCCAGGCGCTCCCCTACATCTCCCCTCTCTCGTCTTACCTAACTCCCCTTCCCGCACTCTCTCCTCTCCAACAACCAAAGCTTTCCGCTCATTCGAGGTAGACCACCAATTTTCCTTTGCTGCACCCAAAAGTCTGGAACTCACTTCCCCCAGCCTCAAGCCCTTCCTTATTTTCAACACTCCATGTGACTGCCTCCCTCCCTCCCCCTCTCTAAAAGTGAATAAATGAGTCCACTGTGTCTGCGCAGCGTCTCGAGATGAGGACGCATTTCGACGCCGCTCTGTAAATCGCAAGATGAAATGCAAATTCAGGGTCGCCCGTGCGAGAAGTCTTCTGGCTCTTTGAAAACGTCGCGTGCGTACTGTGGGTGGATGTTCATAGCGTCGCATTATTTCACGGTTCCCTCTTTTCAACTGCAGCATCGCATTGTTAGTCGACGGATCTCTTTAATGCGATACAGCGCCTCGCTTTGCTGCTTGGCAGATCGTTTGTGGCGGGACCGGTTCCCGCAGGCGAGTGAGATTGCTTAGTGGCGGCGTGAGGCCGATGGGAGCGGTCAGTGCAGAGATGCTAAATAGCCCAGTAGCTACAGCTGATGATGGGATTTTGAAAGCAGAGTCTGTGAATCCTGAAGAGATAAACACGTTGGCTGGCGAGGTTTATAAACAAGTTATATTAGCAGGCGTATATTTGTTATTTGCATCATTCTTATCGAGCCATAATATCGCGAAGGCGCTGTGCATCAACATACACGTGTCGTCTGCAGTAGATTCACAGTTGTTCTGTTATCACTATATGCTTGCTTGTCCGGTAAAGCCTCGCTGGGAGTCTCAAGTCTAATTTTCAGGATGGTCCTGCCACGTGTTCGCAGTCGGGGTGCGATGCTGCTGCTGCTGCGTGTTTCCAATTGAGTAGATTTGTAGGTATTAATTCTCGCTTTAGGGTGGTTTGGTGGATACCAGTTATAGGTCATGTTTTTTCTTAAGCGAAGTTGCGATGCGGCTCCAACCAGTTGGGCTAATGATGTATGACCGGGGCGATTTCTGCCAGGCACGGTTGAGCCTGGGTGACCACAATGCATTTATACCACAAGGTTGTCATAGGCCTGCAGAGAAAATACATTGTTTTAATGTCCAAGTACCCACCTCCGATTAGCACGGTTGGCTTCGTACGGTGCAAAATAAGTTCAACGTACACACGTACATGCTGCCACGTCTATGCTTCCCGCCTTCACCAACCGGCGCGGACCAGCGTGGTAAAGTATGGTCAAAAATAACTCACGACCCGTGCAGGGGAGTTCCTAATTTTACCCAATTGACGCTTCCCTGGGTACAGTACAGTGATTACTTTCATTACCCTATTCCCCGGTGTATAAGGCAATTCAAAATGTAAGACGCACCTCACAAATTGTGGCCCATGTCATTAACAAAATACAAATTTGGTTCCGCACCTACCGGATTATAAGACGCACCCAAAATTGGAGGCGCGGTGGGGGGGGCGACGTTAGATAATGCGGAGAATACGGTTGTACTTACACCAAAGACAAATATCCCCCATATAGCCTTGGGGCAAGTGCTATTAGCGAGTAGTAGCACCTATGAAGGCCGGAACGTTATTCGAGGTGGAGGAGGGGTGAGCACCACGCACGGCCGTCTCTGTCTCCCTCGTGGCGATGTTTCTACACACCGCACCAGGTACTCATTCGAGGCCGAGTCAACCTCAGGGGAGGTCCAGGGCCGCTTCAGATGATCGCCACTGGTGTTGGTGGCCGTGAGCGGGAATTGAACTCGATTGGGCTTAGTTTGTAGAGCAGCGCGCTAACCGCTGCGCCACCGCTCCCCACTGTCTTCACGTCCCCACAGTGACAAAGGCGATTGTTTGCCACACAAAGCCAACATTGTTCGTCGTTGTCTTGCCTGCCACGAGCAAAAAGCAATATAGGAACAACTCCATTCGGTCTCCCCACCTCCACCCCCATATATGTGAGGGATTTTAAACGACAACCGCGAAAAACCGGTAACCGTTTCAGAACTGATCACCGGTTCCAAAAGCGAGGAGCCGGTTAACCGTTTCCAGTGGAACGTGGACGGCGAGTCACCGATGGGGACCCTCGGTGACTCGGGATGACTCGGGGCGACTCGGGGCGACTCGGGATGACTCGGGATGACTCGGGGCCGCGTTTCTTCAGTTGCCCGGTGAAGGCGCTGATCGTGGAATGACTGCGTCACCGCTGGTGGTAGGGCCTGGACTAGGGGGGCAGGGGCGCCTCCAGAGAAACCCCTCCAGGAGGTGTATTTGGCCTACTCTTCCACGCTGGCCGTGTTGTGGGAAGGGATGGGCGCACCCACACAAGTAGCTACGGGCCCCGCACTTTAAAGGGCCCCGCGCTAAATGCTTTCAAGATATCAATTCCAGCTCAGTGATTCTGCACTCGCTCTATTACTATAGTACTATACTGCCTTCAACTTTTATGGACGACTGGGTGTTTAATATGATCGATTTGTCCTATGATCTGGCCGTATAGCAAATGAAAAAATACAATTGCTTTACTATGCAAGTAAAACATGTGTTTTAATTTTTGTTTTTTTTTAATTCAGGGCCATTTTATAATATATGCTACAGGCCCCGCACTAGCTTAATCCGGCACTGCGAGTGAGATCAGAAAAACAGCCGCGCCCTCCCCCACCACTTGCCCCGTACCTCCGAATAGCGCGGTTGGCGACGTACGGTGCGAAAGAAGTTCACGATACATGCATGCGATGACCGGCGTGATGAGGTATTGCCCAAACAATAAAGACAGTTTGACCGACAATGCAAGGGTGAATTGTGCGCGGCTGGAATAAAAACATCGACATCGACCAAGATGTAAGCGTCGCTGCAAGAGTTCGCAAAGAAGCCTGCAGCGAGGAGACGCATTCTTTGAATTGCACCGAGACAGGGAAGGGGAACAAATACGTTCGACCGAGAGAATGTTACTCTTATATTGACTTAAGGCAACCCCAAAAAAACTCCACCGATTCATCAATAACACTGCCTTAAAAGGAAATATATATAACGGGCGACACGTGGTGCCTTCTCCATAGCGTACGCAGAGTGAGCGGGCTTGGGCAGGAGATATCACGAGAAGGGCTATTGATGGTATTGGCCTACTCTTCCACGCTGGCCGCGTTGTGGGAAAGGGCTGGGCATACGAGACTGGTCATGTATCGGTAGTCGAAGGAACGGACGAGCCCCCGGGAGGAGACGGAGCGATGAAATCGACTCCGGTGTAGAAGCGACGTGGATTGTGGCATCTGCTGCTTTAGTGGAAGCCTCCTCTCACGCCGTCCTCATCCCTGCCGAAGTTTGCCGTCACGTGACAAAGCACGGACTCGAGGAATTGGCCAAACATCCCAGTGCGGGACAATCTTGAAACAAAGTTTATGAACTCGATTACCCCAGTTAGATTCCCAGCCATGTCTGACATCATTGGCGAGCGATAGCTAAACCGGTCCTACAGCACCCACCCCTTCAAAAACCCGCACAGAGAATCGTGGTGAAGTATGGTCAAACAACGACGGACAAGACGTGGGAAGGTCTTCGTGTAGCCGTAGACTATCTAAGGAATGCACATTATTCCTATTACAGTATGTAGTTATAAGTTAATACGTGCGAATACACACACGTATCAAACATATCAACATTTTGGTCGTCTGCCTCCCTCCCTAACTCCCTGCAAACTATTGCTCCCGACACCGCCACCATCATCACCGCCACGCATGTCATCATCATCCATACCTTAAACAGCCGCTCCTCCATCCTTCCATCCATCCATCCTCCCCGCCGCCTGTCGCAGAACTCCTGAACCCGGAATCCAACCCGAACGAGCCATGTCGTTTCTGAGCGGCGGCGGCGGCGGCCTCGAGTCGGAGCTGCGTTGCTGCGTGTGTCTCCACGTGTTCACGGAGCCAGTCACCTTACCCTGCGGGCACACCTTCTGCCTGGACTGCGTGGAGGGCTGTTGGGCAGCCACCATCACCCCCTCGTCCTCCTCCTTGCCGGGCGGCACTCCGCGACTCGGCCGCTGGCTGCGGCACGCCGGACGCGGCGCGCACATGTCGTGCCCGCAGTGCCGGGCCGAGTTCCCCGTGAAGCCCCCGCTGCGTAAAAACGTGCTCGTGTCGCGCCTCGTTGAGCACCTGGAGGCGGCTCCGTACCAGAAGATCGGGCAGTGCGACACGTGGCCCGGCGGCACCGCGGAGGACGCGACGGCGACGGGAGGTCGCGGCGCCGGCGGAGGAGGCGGTGGCGGTGGTGGCGGAGGCCCCAGGCGATGCTCCCTGCACGGGAAGAAGCTGCGCCTCTTCTGCAGGGACGACCGCGCCTGCGTGTGTACGGCGTGCGCCATCGTGGGCGCGCACTCGAGGCATCACGTGACGGACGTGCGCCAGGAGTTCGCTCACCTCGTCGTACGTGATGATGATGATGGGCATGGTGATGGGCATTCGTTTTTGTGTTGTTATTCAAGAGCCCAGAATACAAAGTAGATTCTGAACGGGGGGGGGAACAACAGCAAACACCGTGTAACAAACCCGGAGCGATACACACTCAAGATTAGGGACCGACTGGGATAGTGTTGGCTCACCGCCCTCGGGGTAATAATCGGGAGAGCAGTACAGTGTATGTGAAGGGCATTCATTTCAATTTGGCGGTCGTTCATCCGCTGTGTGTTTCTCGCCGCTTGTTGTGTTACAAGCAAGGCAGGTAAACGCTCTCACGGTCCCATGAAACTCAAAGGGGGGGGGGGGGGGGCTCTCAAATTACATTTACGGGTGCCAGAAATGCCGGCTGCTATTCAGGTTCTAGTAAACATTCGAGGCTAATTAACGTAAGCCAATGAATCTCTCTCATCTTATCTGCCTATCTCTTCTGTCATTTCACTGGCATCTTATCTGAGCAGTGGGCGGCGCCACCTGGACAGTGGGCGGGGCTAGCCGGGCAGTGGGGGTGGCTACCTGGGAAGTGGGCGGGGCTACCCGGGCAGTGGGCGGGGCTAACCGGGCAGTGGGTGGGGCTACCTGGGCAGTGGGCGGAGTTACCTGGGCAGTGGGCGGGGCTAGCTGGTCGGGGGGCGGGGCTAGCTGGGCGGTGGGCGGGGCTACCATATTAATTGAATGGTAAATTATGTTAACGCCGAAGGAAGCCAATGAGCGTCAAGGGGCGACCTAATATGGGTGCTTTCTGATCCACAAATGATGTGACAGGAATCACTTCACCGTTAAAAATGTTTCATTAAAAATGTCACAGCTTGGCCCATGCTCGAACACTTCTCGTCAAAAAATTGGTCGATTCCCGTTCCAGAATTCCTCATATGGATACAGCCACGCCCAATTACTCCATACATGGGCCTAAAACATGAACATCATTTATCATTCATTCTGTCGAGGATTCATTTGATCCTCCTGCTGCAGCGCGCGGTGCTAGTGGGTGAATGGGCGTGGCCATGTCAAAGTAGGCGGTGGCGACAGACGGGCAGGGGCTGCCACCTTCGCCATGCGACCCTCACCACTCACCAATCATAAACGCACGTGACCCTCACCGCTCATCCGTTTATAGTTTACACAATGTTACGTATTTCGTTTGTTTACCGTGTGTCTCCACCGACTGATGTACAAAAGGATTTCTACAAAGAAAAGTTGAAGAGGCTGAGAGCGAGACGCGGAGAGACAGAGGACGCGATCCGGCGCACCCGGGAGCTCTTCACCGTGGTGGAGGTGAGAGCGCGCGTGTGGGACGAGAGGAGCGGTGGCGCCGTGGTTAGCGCACCGCACTGCCAATCCGGCGAATGCTGCGTCAACGAGTGCCTGGTGCCCGTGTGTGTGAGCATCGGCACTGGGGGGGACAAAGGCGATCGGGAGGGGGTGTGCATCTGCACGTGTCAAACACAGACCAACAACGTAGATAGGTTCAAAGAAAATCACAAAAAAACTACGACGTTTCGATATGAAATCCTGCAGTCAAGAAAGATTTAAGTCAAGATACAAACCAACAATCTCATCCCATCCATTGGATCTGCGGCGTTTCTCTTTTTCCTTTCATGAGGTTGACTTTTCTCAACTTTAATCATTATCTGGTTCTGGCCCTCGTGCGGGCTCGGCTGACATTAGAAAGCGAACTTGACATTTTGTTTGCGTGACGCAAGGCCAACATTAACGCAGTTCGTCTCACTGTTGGCTTCACGTGCATTTATCGCTTCAAAAATGTTTCAAGCCATGACATTTGGCCCCGCGCCCACATAGTCATGAACAAAACATGCCCTTTCCTTTAAAACTGTTAAACGGTTTCGGGAAGACGCATCATCCAGCATTCTATTAAAATACCACCCTCGCCCAGTCGATGTAAGTAAGCACTTGCATAATGTTCAGAAGAGTTCGTCTATTGGCAGGTCGCCTGTGGAGGGGTAAAGTGTGGAGGAGTAGGCCAAAGTACCCTATCAAAGGGGCTCCCTAGAGCTGTCTCGTGGCGAGACCGGCAGTGGCGTGAATGAGTGAGGAACGAGGTGGATTTTGACATCGTGTGGCCGTAACGAGGGATGGCGACTGCATCGGGGAGCCTTCCTCCAGCAGTGGATAGATCATAGCGGATAATGATGATGCGCCCATGTACCTGCGTGTAGGTTAAATTTCGCGCGCGTGTGTGTAGGTCGCGCGTGTAGGTCGCGCGCGTGTAGATGAGTACCTGGTGCGGCGTGCGGTAAACATCGTCACTCGTGAGACAGAGGGGTTAGGGCGTGGCGCTGGCCAAACCACCCTCTCGTGTGCCCTGCCGGCCTTCAAAGATGCTCGCTAACAGCACTTGCCCCAAACGTCTGCTTTAGGCTATGCGGGGGATCTTTGTCTTTGTCGGTCGACTCAGTCTCAAATGAGTACCTGGTGCGGTGTGCGACAAACATCGTCACTCGTGAGACAAATGCGACCGGGCGTGGCGCTGGCCAATCCACCGCTTCACGCACCGTGCCAACATCGTCACTCGTGAGACAAATGCGACCGGGCGTGGCGCTGGCCAATCCACCGCTTCACGCACCGTGCCGGCCTTCTTCGGTGCGCCGCCGGCCCCAACAGTCTGTTCAAGGCTACGCGGGCGGTGGCGGGAGGACCACACCTTTGCCTCTGTCCGCGTGTGCAGCAGGCGAGCGGCGCCCTGCAGGCGGGCTGCCGGAGGGCCTTCTCCCGCATGAGGCGTCTCCTGGCGGCGGACGAGGCTGCGGCTCTGCGCTTCTTCCGCGGCGAGGAGAAGCGCGCGCTGGGCGGGGTGCGCCGGGCCGAGTGGCGCCTCCGGGCGCAGGCAGACGCCCTGGACAAGGCTCAGCTGGAGGTGTCCAGGCTGCTCCAAATCGCCGACCCCTTCGAATTTGTGCAGGCGAGTGGCAGAGATCAGAGAACTGAGTTATGGCGCTCTCATACAGAAGTGCCCTAGCCACAAATGATAGGTCTACGAAGTGGCCTATCGTGTGGAAACTTATAGCAGCCAAATGCTTTGAACGCACGTTGATTCTAAATGTGGAGAAAAATCCACGTGACCATGGGGAGAACATACAAATTCCAAATTTACAGCAGGTGTCCGGGTCGGGATCAAACCGACGACCTCCTGCATACCAGGCGAGGTAGTTAACATCTCGCCACTGTGGCGTTCTGATTTGACCACCACCATCGTGCCTCACACAAAAATACAACAAAGATAAAGATCCCCCGTATAGGCTTAACAAACTGTTGGGGGCAAGTGCCGTTATATTGAACTCCTATGAAGGGCCGTGACAGCACACGAGAAGGTGGGTGACCGACGCCACACCCGCATTGCCTTTGTCTCACAAATGATGATGTTCACCTACTGAACCAGGTGCTCATCTGAGGTTGAGTCGTCCCAGAAGAGGCCCATAACAGCTTCAAATATTGCCACCGTTATTGGTCGTGAGTAGGAATCGAGCACGGGGTCACGCTAAGTTCGTAACGCAGTGCGCTAACCACTGGGCCACCGCTCCCCACGCCATCAACAAACCCTCGACCCTACCACCGGTCCAAATGAGACGATGCTAATCTTTTGAGTTCTCTCCTCGTCAAACAAAATAAACCTGAAACTCGAGGCTTGAACTCGACACACGATACAATCTCAGGACTTTCTACAATGACACTCGTGGATATTTTCAGTCACGTTTTATATTATTTTGCGTCAAACTAGTACAGGTGTCTTAGAGAGAGGAACCTTGCCTCTAATACATCTCGCGGTTCACCAGCATTGATTCAAGCAAGGCTGCCTCTGCTGTTGAAACTGGTTGAAGTTCGCTTGTACGGTACTCAATCAATGCTGTTGAAATGATTAATTCTCAGAGGGTTGCGTGATCGATAAGTTGCATAACGAATAGTTGTGTCGTACGTGGCACGAAAGATCCATACGAATCGTTTGCTTTAACGTGCCGATGTATGTACGCAGGAGGTGCCGCAGAGGGTTTGAAGTGGTAACAACTTTAGGTTGATATCGATGACATGAAGACAGCCGTCCGTGCTGTCGACTCATCTGCCCCAGTTCCAGTCCCGGCTCGAGCCCTGTCCCTCTGCCGAGGGCCGACTGCTTCTCGATCAAATAAATCCACGCAATGTCGCCGCACGGCATCTTGAGAAGCGGTCTCGTTTCGCCGATATATAATTCAGCATTTTATTGCATGAATAAAATAACTTTATTAGTTCTAACCTTTTGCCCGTTTTTGTTTTATCCACGCAGGTTCACAGCTGCAGCGTAGAAAGGTACGCG
>CM025654.2:10469525-10492978 GCA_014621495.2 Entosphenus tridentatus | reverse complement strand
ATTTGTCTAACAAGTCTGATTCTGCTGATGAGACCCAGAAGGTCGAAACCGGTCCAGAGTTTGCGTGCTTAAATACTGCTGGGTAATAGTGATCCGGAAAGCCGATAGCCGGTGGACTTGACGTGGTGATTCTAGATTTGAAGTTTTCGTGACTGCAAGGATCCATACTCTTTGGTTCTTTCGGTAAAGTCACGTAGGTGAAAAAATAAAATTAAAATAAAAGAAAAAATAAAGTAAAAACTCAACGTTTAACCTACTCACGCCGGCTTGTGCCCGCCCTCACAGTCGGCCATATTTGCGGAATACACCACGCCGCCGTTGACCCTGGCCATTGACCGAGCAACCCAACGTTCCTACCAGCTCCCTCCGCAGGAATGTGTTTTAATTGTGCCATGGTGGAGAGATGTTAACTACCTCGTCTGGTATACAGGAGATCGTGGGTTAGATCCCGACCTTGACGCCTGCTGTATATTTGGAGTTTTCATCTTCTCCCCGTGGTGGCTTGGATTTTTCTCCGGGTCCTCCGGTTTTTCCCTCCACATTTAGAATCAACATGCGTTTATAGCATTTGGCTGCTATACATTTCCACGTGGTAATCCACTTCGTTGAGCTATCATTTGCAGCCAGGTCGCTACTGAAAAAAAGAGCTATGTAGCTCAGTGGGCCTTACCTGGTAAAATAGAAATAGTTAATCGTTTAGTTTATTTGCAAAACGTATTCGCGATGAGCCCTCTCCTTTGCTCCCCGCTGCAGGGTGGACGCGGCGCTGGGAGCTCCGCTGGAAGTGGACGCTGGGGAGGCGCGCTTCAACAAGGTCAAGGTGCGCATCGTGGCCGAGAGGATCAGCACCTTCACGCGCCGGATGGACGAGTGGCACGGCCTGCGGCCCGTCTTCATGTGTGAGTCGCCACGTTCCTCAACGCTCCCTCCATTGCCTCGTGTCCGCTGCGTCCGACCGGCCCGGCGTGGCTCAGGAGGTTGTTTTTTTAAAATCCTTTATATTAAGTTCACTTGCGCGCTTGCTTGCTTGCTTACGACCGTGCAAATTTTTCGGTCGTTTTTTAACCCACTTCCCGTGATCCAATCGATATTTTGCACACAGACTCGTTGTGCATGACAATTAATGTTTGTGAAAATTTTTTCCAAAATTTTACAATTTTTAGGACAAAAATATTATATTTAATTACCAATTGCTTAATGCTGGCATGCAATCATCTGACCCATAGGTGGCAGCCATCTCAAGCCAGAGGACGAGAGGACTCTAGCCGCCACGCATATAAACGATTTATAGTGAAAAACTTTGTTTTTGCGGGTTAATTTTTTACCCACTGCAAAGCCCGAGCCGTGCCCCCGACATCGCCCGCGACGGACGAGCCGAGAGGGCGCGGTGATGCCGCGTTCAAAGTTGCGCTCTCGCCGATGTCGCGTGCGGCGGCAGCGTCGTCCCGTGTGCCAATGGCGCCGCATCGCCGTGTCGCGCGTCGACGCTCGCCTCGGCAGCGCGAGTCTATACGGGGGAACCTCGACCTGTGCCCGCGTGCGCGCAGATGACAAAGACACGGAGCCGGAACCGGACTCGGCTTTCCGCGAGCCGTCCTCGCCGCCCGCCTTCCCTTCCTCGCCGGGGCCCCCGAAAGATCTCGCCGTGCAGCGGCACGACTCCGACCCCGACCCCGACCTGGAGGCGGACTTCGCGGGGCCGTCCCGGGGCGCCTCCCCGCGCCGGGTCCTCGCCGCGGCGCCGCCGTCCCCGTTCCCCGGCGGCCGCGTGGCGAGCGCCCTGCGCGGGGTCCGCTCTGGGCGCCACTACGTGGAGGTGGAGGCGTGCGTGCGCACGTCTTGCCGCGTGTGCGTGCACACGGGCGAGGGCCCCGCGGAGCGACGGGAGGGGGCCCCGCAGAGTCCACTCGGCCCGGCGGACCCCCTTGCCGGGGCGGGGGTCTGCTGCCTCTTGCTGTGGGACGAGACGCAGTTCCTCACGGGCGATCAGCGGCGCCGGCGGCAGCAGCAGCAGCCGCAGCCGCCCCAGCAGCAACAGCAGCAGAATCAGCAGCAGCAGAATCAGCCGCCCCAGCAGAATCAGCAACAGCAGCAACAGCAGCAGAATCAGCAACAGCAGCAGCAGCAGTTGGTAGAGGCTGAACCACTGGGACCTTCGAGCCTTCTCACCATCGGGGTGTATTTGGACTACGAGGGCGGCACCGTGGCCTTCTACAACGGGTACACGATGGCGAGCCTCTACACGCACCACGCGGTCTTCACGCAGCCTGTCAACATCACATTCTCCGCCGGCGAAGACGCGTCTTTTGCCATCGTCTAGCGTAGGTGAGAGGTGAGGGGTCTTGGGCTCAAGGTTCCAGTGCTTCGTGGTCCATCTTTCCCAGATTTGAAACACAGCGATGGATGGGATGGGTGGGAGAAAATGGAAAGGTCTTGACAGAAACGGGAGGATGGACAGAGATGGATGGAATATTTGAATGAAGCGTACAGTTGCTAAATCAAGCTACATGCAGTCGATATCAAGCGGCGATGATGAAGTTCAAGTGAGTAAAGTTGCAAAGGGAAGAAGCTGAAGAGAGAATTAGGTCCCCGAAAATGGGCAAATGAGCAGGAATTGACATCCCAGGATAATTATTTCAACAGGGAGGAGAATGTAGCAGTGATTTATTTTTCAAAATAGCAGAATTACATCTGGGAATGAGGAACATGGCTACAACAATTGATGCAATCAACAATAATACTACGAAAAACGAACACTTAAAGACGGCGGCGTAATAATGAGGAAAACGAGCCTCGTCAGCCACCCTGAGTCAAGCATTATTCCAAAGAACATTGAACTCAAACCAACAGGGGAAGCTCTAAATCAAGAAATATGAAGCAGGTTTGTGGAGAAGGGCAGAGCTCCGCAGAGCAGATGTTTAATCTCTGCACCGCGTGTGGAAACATCGCGCGGAGCCAGCCACCGTGATTCGATCGCTTCAAATCCTTTTGACAGAGTCTGCCAGATAGCGCTGCGGATCAACACGGGGCAGCAACAGCTCTTCTGAAAACATCACCAGCACGGCAGAAGCCTCCTACTTGAATGTTGTTTGTTGTTGTAACTCGCTGACGTCATGCCCCTACTGAGCATCTGTGAAAAAGGAGGATTCATTGCTCATCGGATGCCTCCTCTTCCAGTCGAAATCAAGATTCTGAATGTGAAGAGCGTGGCTGCTGGCCAGGTGGTGTGCAGCGGCTCTTGGCATGAGATAGCGACGCCTCCTGCCTCTCGCCGGATCTTACTCGACCCCTATCGAGCGCCCATCGCGGCGAGGTACCGCGTGGCGATCGGGGAACCGCAGCGGGGGGGACCTACGAAAGATCCGGAGGAGCCGGCATCAACGACTTGCGCCGCAACCCCTCGTCCAAGCACGAGATGGAGACCGGCGCAGAGTCGAGAGACTCGAGAGACGGCGGCGTGCATGCGCGCGTGCGATCGAGGTGCACGTGGCACCATGACACGAGCGGACCCCGACTCGGGACAAAAACGACATCGTTGAAATACCTCGCATCAAAGGATACGGTCGGTGGGAAGATCTACTGGTTTTAGTTAACATCGTGAGCCTGGAGAGATGCAAACACCTCCATCGTGACCGAAAAACATCGTTCCGAGGGGCCCCCTTCGATATCTCTTTCATGCGTGGATGTGAATGGTGGTCATCAACATCAGACACGCAAATTGATAGAGGCGATGGAAAGTCTTTTCTGTGCGGCCGCATGTCCCCATACAGGAAACTATGAAAACAAAGAGGTACGAGTAAGGGAAAACGAAGAGGTTGGTGAGCGTGAACGCCTGTTGACTGTCATTTAAAAAACGAGAAATCTGAATTGGTGTGGGCTTACCACGGCATTTGTCAGATCCCGACCAAGGCCATCGGATAGGGGACGGCCGATGGCAAAAGACAGCGAGTAAGAACTGGCTCGATAACATCGCGGCATGGACAGGCCGGTCTAACCCCCGAACATCGATTAATCACTGCCAAGGACAGCACAGGATGGGTGGAGAGATAACGTCTGATTTGCACGGTTGGCTACGCACGGTGCGACGGAAGTTCAATGCACGTACGCAGAACAAAGTGAAGACGCCGCCATCGCTCGGGTGACGGGATAAGGCAGAGCCGGCCCAGCCACTAAGCGACCCTTGCAATTGCAAAGGGCCCCGTGGCCAGCAGAGGGCCCCCTAGAGTCACTGCTAGCGAGTGGGTGAAAAAAATCATACATCAAAGGGGCCTCCAACCAAATTTTGCTTAGGGCCCCCAAAGGTCTAGGGCCGGTTCTGGGATAAGGAGAGAAGAGGACGCCGATCGGACGAGGGCGATGCTGCTCGTTTGGCCAGAGTGAATGGAGGATGCCAGATTACAGTCATGCAGTGATGGCACAAGAACCACGTGGGTTAAGACTCTTAAGAAGAAGCTGCTATTGTGTGCAATGTCCATAATCTTCCATCATTAAGTCCGCAATCACTACAACATTTTGATTGTGGTAATTAGCATCTTCATTACGGTCCCGGCCTTCGTGAGCATGATCGCCATCGTGTTCATCATGGTTGTCATCGTCATCACGGACATCATCATCGTTATCGTCAACATACTGGATTGCCATCATGCTTATCGTCAAAGCGGTAATAGTTATAATACTCATCATTCACTGTCATCTCAATCACAGTCAGCATGAACATCATGGTCGTGATCAGCGGAATAAAATCACCGCTGCAGAGGGGGCGTGGAAACGTCTTCGCCCACCACCGTTTTGGCGGCCCCCCTCGACGTAGCGGATCGAGGCCTCAATTCGTAACCTTTACTATCCCAGAGGGCACTTTAACGCCCCTAATGTGCGGCCTACAGCAATGTCTGACGCGTGTGACAGGATGATTCGGGGTGAGATGCGTGATGCGTCAAAACAATGGTGCTGCTTAATCCCGCTGCTGACTTTGAGAAGTTCCAAACGTGACCTTCGCCGAAGGCTCGCCGTGACTTTATCAACAAAACGGTGACCCCCCCCACCCCGGCTCAAGCCCTTCATTCACCAGGGCCATTTTCATCGAGTCAAGATTTTAAAGATATTTTTTAAAAATGCACTTAGGGAGGAAGAAACTTGGACTCCCCATAGAAAAGCCATACGAGGGGGGCAACACGCTGAACGTTCCACACAGATGGATTCAAGAATCCACTAGGCCTACTGCCGTATTTGTGCCCATCTCGCAGCCCAGTGACTTTATGGTAACAAAAAAATAAAATCTATTTGTTTAGACGGTGTGGCCGCATCAGGTTGTTGGGGAACTTTTTAGTGACCGTATTTTATTTTGTTTACACGAGAGCGTCATTTAACATTGCGGGCTCAATGTCCCCCCCCCTCCCCGTGCGTTCCGTCAAAGTGACGCAAAAGTGTTCATTTGGCTTTCCCCAGGACGATTTCTGACGATTGATGATTTTTGTTATTTTTTCCATCTACGTGGCTTTATCGAAAGACCCAAAGAATGTTTCCCCAAGACGTTCCTCTGTCGACTTTTAGTGGCCACGGCCATTGCGAGACTCGCGGTTATCGTACGACTGTCGTGGTTATCCCACGACTCTCACGGTTATCCCACGACTCTCACGGTTATCCCGTTAAACACGCTCGGCTCGCAGTCCGCGTGACAAAGTAAACCGTAGCGTTGACGCGATGTAATTCATTTTTTTTCTTTTTTACAACACGATAGGAGACGATCGTTTTTCACGACATGACGATTATCGCGATATTACTTTCGCGTAGCTTTATAAAATTGTATTTCACGTGTTTTTAATAGTGTTGTTTCTGTACTCTGCCATCCGTACAGGAATCCAAAAAATATTACTCTATATATGTTCTGCATTTCTCTCGACACGAGCCTGCCATATATCTTGCAATTATTGCAATTTTACAATCCTTAGCGCTTATAAATGGACAATGCTGTTACTGTTCACATTTGGAATAATTAACTAAGTAACTATGAAACTGAACATGTGAAATTCGCAACTTGCTATCGACAACTCCACGAACTTTTGCAAAACACTCATATCATGGGCAAAAGCTCATCATTTGAAACTTCAATTATCGTGCTAATTGGTTTGATCATAAATATCCCTGTCAGGAGTATAAAACGTCAATTAAAAATGTCAACAAGCGATAAGAAATTTCCCGCACCTCCGATTAGCAAGGTTGGTTATGTGCCGTGCGAAAGAAGTTCAAAGCACAGCAACAATAATAATCGGCCCGTAACGTCATTTTGCTAAGTGAACGTCACGATTACCGGTGACCGATTTCTCAATTGGGATTAGAGAGCAATCACTGCGCCCCGACTGTGGCCGAAACCTGACAGTAATCGTGAGACGAAGTCGAGGCTTTTCCTGGGTGAGCACGCGTGACGCCGGACATCTGTGAAGAAGAGCTTTGGAGCTCATCGGATTCCTCGAGTATGAAAATTCTGATTCTGGGAATATTATTGTCGTATCCCGGGCAACGCCAGTCAAATAGATACTCAAGGCACTGTACCTATAACACAAAACGTGAGTTTACCAAGACTTTGTTCATTTAAACACAATTCATATTCTTAGTTCTTTCGGTAAAGTCACGTAGAAGGGAAAATAATAAAAGAATAAAAATAAAACAATTCAATTCTCACGACGTTTTATTGTATTCTTTATTTAATTATATCCCTTCTACGTGACTTTACCTAAAGAACCAAGAATACGAATCCCTGCAGTCACGAAAGCTTTAAATCGAAAATTAAACAATTGTTTTTGTTCATCAATGTGGGCGACTTTAAATTCTCTGGTTTTTCGCGCGGAAGTAAATTGAAGGGATTTAAGCGAGCGTCAACGCAACATTGCATTTGATCGGATGATCATAAAAGTTTTTTGGGGGATTGATCACGTAAATATGTCCTTAAACCCGCCACCACTCGACACAGCCAACTAGTAAGGTTTGTCACGTAAACAGAACGTGTCAATTCGTTACTAGTACAGCACACCGGTGTGTTGAGCAAATCCACAACATTTACAATCTGAGTACGACGTTTCGCCAATAATTACAACTAGCTTCATCAGACGACAGCCTGATTCATGGTGGCGGGTTTAACGAAACATATTTATGCAATCTAACCAAAAAACACCTGGATTTTGAATATTGGTCAAAAAATCCTACGTGTTAAACGTAGTTATGTCTGTTCTTTTAAAAATCGTACTCCGAGTTTCCCCATCTGACATGGAGGGCAATCCGCTAACTTCTTAAAATAGTGCAACAAAAAATGATAGTTCACATTCATTGCAGCAAAAATACGTGTATTATAATAGATTAATATGAGAGTCTTTCCTTAACAACCCTTTGCAAATTCACTGCGAGATAAAGGCCTTTAGAACTGCTTTTTGTGTGGTTAGTTTGTTGTCCTTTCCCCGCACCTCCGATTAGCACGGTTGGCTACGTACGGTGCGAAAGAAGTTCAGCATACAATGTGTGCCGTGGGGGTTGTTTGACCATACTTCTTGCTACTTAGTGTGGGTTGATGAGCGGGCGTTGGGGGGGGCGTGGTAGGCAGCACTGGTTCGGATCTCACTCGCGACCGATGATAGCTGTGGTCAGGAATCAAACTCGGCTGATGGGGTTTTTAGGATGCACAACGCGCTTACCGCTGCACCACGACCGCACACACAAAATAAACAAGACACGGGTTTTTTTTTGCTCTTTCTTTTTTCACCTGGTGGGTTCAATTAAGATGTATCTGTTCTAAGCTCGAAACATTTCTTTTTCAGACATTGAAAGACAACGTCTATTTAGCTCTTGTTTGAGCAAAGCAAAGCGAGGCCTAACTTTTTCATGGAATACTTTTGCGAGGTTCCAAACCACCCACCTACCTATATCGGGAGGTGATAAGACGGGGGAAACATGAATATGACGGAGGTTCGTGCACTCATTGGTGACGAGTCGAAACCACGTTTGAGAAGCCGGTTTAATCACGGGCGGATGAAAACTGATTTCAAACCCAGCCTCTCTGCTTTGCCGGCTCAATGCTACTAACACAGTATTTTTTACTGCTGATGCACCCAAGCGTCCATTGACTTGTTTCTTTGCGGTACTGCCCTTCCATTGTGCTGTTCCACGTCAGAAACAAAACGGCCTAAAAGGTTAAAAGCAACATTGACCCATGGAGAGGGGAAGTGAAGCATTCTAGCCACGCGAATCTTAGCCCTGTCCCTAACTAGCCACCCCGTGCAAGCCCTCCCGCTGAACCAACCAACTCGCCACGAGCACTATGCTGATGCAATGGACCTTAACGCTAACCAGCTAGCCACCAGTACTAGCCACTAGTACTCGCCCGTTCACTCACCTTAACCAACTAAGCCACCGGTACTAGCCATTTCACTGACCCTAACCAACTATACATTAGTACTAGCTCTTCCACCGACCCAAACTCTAGCCAACTAGCCACTAGTTCTATCCTTCACCGACCCCAGCACTATACAACTCACCACGAGTACTGTAATAACCATAACCCTTATCCCCCCTCCCTCCCCTAATCTTATCTCTGGCACTTTGTCAAGATCCCTTTCACAGTTTCTGTTCTCTTTTCAGTCTTGGCTCGATGGGCCTTACCCCGAATAAACTGACCGACTGAGATGGACTTATCTTCTTGCTTCTTGAGGTGGACTTGCCGGCATGTAAACATCACCATTGGGGAGACAAAGGTGGTCGGGCGTTGGCTCCGGCCACACCGCCCTCTCATTCACCATTTCCGACCTGAGTATGTGCAGTGGTCACGGACAGCAACTTAACTTAACCCAACAGCCTATACAGCAGACTCGATGCGGGTGATCAGGATGTGTGATCGATACATGTGAATGGTACGTGTGTGATCGATATGTGTGTGATCAGGATGTGTGTGATCAGGATGTGTGATCAGGATGTGTGATCGATACGTGTGTGATCAGGATGTGTGTGATCAGGATGTGTGTGAATGGTACGTGTGTGATCGGTACATGTGTGATCGGTACGTATGTGATCCATACGTGTGAACGGTACGTGTGTGATCGATATGTGTGTGATCAGGATGTGTGATCGATACGTGTGTGATCCAGATGTGTGATCAGGATATGTGATCAGGATGTGTGATCAGGGTGTGTGATCGATACGTGTGTGATCAGGATGTGTGATCAGTATGTGTGCGACTGTTGGGCAAAGTGCTGTTAGCGAGCACCTCTGAAGGCCGCCACGGTCTGTCCAGAGAGGCGGGGATGGTTCGTGTGTTTACGTGGCTTTTGCTTGGCCTCGGTGTTTGGGAGTGGTTGTGATTTACCGAGCGGCTTTCTGAGAAACTGCGCGTGTATTAATGTGGTTGACGCAAAGCTGTGAGTGGCTCATCTGTCGCGATTCGCCAGTAACACGGTGTCTTCTGCAGGGATGCCCTGGGGGTGCAGGGGGCGGGTTGACCTCCCCCCACGAAACAACAACAAAAGCAAAAAATGCCCCCCCCCGCATCGAATGAATTCAACCGGTTACATGTTGTACTGAAATATAAATAAAACATTTACATGCGTCGACTGGTTTGTAAAAATTGTATTTTTTTCTTAATCGTACATTTCTATCCACGCCTCAGCAACCACAGCACGTGAAGACAGTAACAGTCGAGTGCGTGACGAAAAGTTCGACAAATTTAAGGCAACCGTGATGTGAAAATGAAGTCGATTTGTTATTTTTTTCCGCGCGATTCAAATATTAAAAAAACACTCCCTAAACACACGTGACGGCAGCGGCTAACTGGCGAATCGTTCCCGGTGGTGACTTGGTCACTGCCAGACAGAGAGGGTCTGGTGAAGCCCTCCCTATGGAGAAAGCAACAACAGGGCCCAATAGTAGAGTACAACACTGGAATCTGTCGCACCGCCTTCCGCTGGCCCACCACGAGGCATTGCGGACAACCCGACTGCGAATGGTGAATGCACATCAAAGCACCGGCCAGGCTCGACTCCGCTTAGCTTCTGAGAAGTGCACTCTGCGGCTGGGTGGGAGTGATTTGATGGTATGCGCGGGAACGCAATTTGCATTTTGGTCTTCGGCTTGCCACTTTGCATGTTGTCGACTTCTGGCTTTGCACGTGGACTCGGGGACACCGTAATCACCCACTTCTCGAGGCAAGAGGCACAGTCTCTGCACTGCACATCCCACACGTGCACTATCACGTGGTCACCGTGAGACACGCAGGTTAAAAGAAATAAGTTTACAAAAATACAATTCGCGTTAACCAAATTTCGATTCCAATTGCGCCCTTGGCGTCAACGTCACCAAAACGTCCATTCGGAACCCTTGCAGAGTAGGGCATCATACCAAAAAACAAAAACGGGTCATCCCCACGTGCTTGAGAATGGTCCCGCAGAAGGTGCTGTCACAGAACCGCGTCTGATATCCCTGCACGTGACCTCTTATCCACTTACCCACGTGTCCTGCTGTAGAGATATTTATTGTACGGTAGTCGGAACAAAGAAAGTAAAAAAAATCACAAAGTTTAATATGTTTTCTGAAATTATTGAAAGAAAAAAAAACACACCCCCAACCAAATGTGTGCAGTCATTGGTGACTCGGCTGAGATCATTCGCTCAGCTAGATTTTAGAACTGGGTTTAATCACTGGCAGCTAAAAACCCGGACTGTAAGCCAGGATATGTCGTGGGGACCAACTCGGCACTCTCATGCCTGAGCCACCCATGCAATGGTACAGGAGCGAAACTAATGATGATTGGAAACCCGACGGAAGGAGCAACGTTTCTGGTGCCACTTAACCCCTACCCACAACATTCTACTGAGGCTGTACAAGTACAAACATATTATTAGGTAAGTTGTACATTCATTTGAATGAGATCAGAGTCTATTACAGGGGTGGCCAAACTTGCTGACCCTACGAGTCGCATGCCACAATCTCCGTACGGCTTAAGAGCCACAAAGACTCTGAGCGGGGTCACAATGCAGTGGTTACGGTTTGATCCTACCGGGTTTTAGGGGTGCCACTGTGGCGAGATGCCAACTGCCTTGCCTGGTATGCAGGAGGTTGTGGGTTCGATCCTGACCCTAACGCAGGGGTCGGGAACCTTTTTGACTGGGAGAGCCATAAAAGCCAAATATTTCTAAATATATTGCATTGAGAGCCATATAGTATTTTTAACGTATAATAAATTAAATATGTCTTATCTTTTAATGCAACTTCTGGTGCTGCATGGTTTTGCTGATGGCCTTGTAGTCTGGTTCGTACGTGGTGAGGTTGAGCTTAATGCAGGCGTTGAGGCCCCGTGACCCGTGAAATTTATCTTCAAAACTAATTTCTGTTTACTTTAAAATGACACAGTTTTATTAAGCAATATCACAAGCATTTTAAAATCAGTTCCAAACTGATTTTTTAAATTGTTTTTCAACTCAAAATTGTCTGGGAGCCATATGCCGTCACCAGAAGAGCCATATATGGCTCGCGAGCCATAGGTTCCCGACCGCTGCCCTAACGTCTGCTGTATATTTGGAGTTTGCATGCCTCTCTCCCCGTGGTGGTGTGGATTTTTTCTCCTGGTCCTTCGGTTTTTCCCTTCCCATTTATAATCAACGTCGCCATGCATTTAGAGTATTTGGCTGCTATACAATTCCACGCGATAAGCCACTTCGTTGAGCTATCATTTGTGATAGTCAGATCGCTTCTGAAAAAGAGCTACATAGCTCAGTGGGCCTTACCTGATAAAAAAAATTGTTTAGTTTAAAACAGTTTAGTTTTAGAATTAATAAATCTGCGGGAGCGCCCCAAGAGTACTCATCGCCTGGCTCTGCCGCTAAATGTCAGTGTCCCAGGGCCCCTCCGGATTCCGCAGAATTCCCGTTTCAAACACCACCAAAGAAGGCCCTTGAGGGCCGCATGCTGCTCACGAGCAGCGGTTCGACCACCCCTGGTCTACTTGTTGTCAGCTTCCTTGGGCCACAGCTCCAACAGAAATTATGAAACGCATTCCACACATTATATATATACCCCACACCTCTTAAGTAACTAACATTACTTTATGATTGTCACATTGAACATTTTACAGCACATTTCCCCTCCGGCGATCATTTACGATCGACATAGGCCTCGGCAAGGTAAGGTAAAAGGTTAAAACAACGAGCATACCTTTATCCTATTTTTTACCCTTACCCCATACAAATTACCCGATTACAGGGTAATTACTGGGGTACTACACATGAAAAAGGTTTATAACGGTAAATGCTAGGTAGAGCGCTTTATTCATATAGAATACTCTCGATGATTCCAATTTTAAATGGAGGCCACGGACTGCGCCACGGAGCTTTTAGCGAGCGGTAAACAAGGTATTTACCGGATAATTCTTCCGCGCTAACTTTACCCTACCCTTTACCTTACCCCTTGGGCATGTCGACACCTTTACCTTTACCCTTTTACCCGGTAGAAAGGGTAAATTGCCTTACCTTGCCGAGGCCTAGATCGACATAACAAAAACTCAACATGTCCGTCAGTAATACTGCCCCGAGGATGGAGGTACAGGCAAACCTCTTCCTTCGCAGATTTTACTCTCCTGAAATTCGACTATTTGCAATGAAACATTTGTAAAGCAGGTCAACTTTCACATCCTTTTCCCTCAAATATTCGCAATTTGGCAACGTTGCACCATAGGGGAGGGGTACTGTACTTGTGCACTGAACAGGGTGGTAGCCCAGATGTCTTGTGATCCAGCCAATTAATTGACCTCTAACATTTGTTTCCCTTTGCATAGTCATTAACGTTTTAAATAAGCCTTACTTGCAAAAATATTACGTATTAGAGAATTAAATGGGGGTCACAAGACATCTGAACCACCCTTCACGGTAAGTAGGTTGTAGCTGGTATGCCCGAGTCAGCACACCGATGCTTTTACACCTCTAGTGCCATTGCATTTTAGTGCTATTCTTGCCTTATTTGTAGTGTTTTTTTTATTTAACTTACGGGGTCTAAGCGGAGAAATTGACATTTTCATTTGGTCCCATATATTCAGTCGGACACAGTATAGTATCAACGTTTGGCAAAATCCACTTTCGAGCAGATTTTCAAGAACCTAGCCCTTACCGTATACGCAACAGGTGCCATTTTGGGCAAGGCCCTACTTCCAAGCAGAGCCAAAAAAGGGCCATTCCCTGAAACATCGGCCACTCTCCTGTATATTTGTTATACTCTTTAGGGCAATGTTATTGACGAACGTGTTGATATTTGGTTATTTGTGCACGATTGCGATTCGATAGATCTCATACGCCCCTGCGTACACAGACACCACGATGCACACGCAAGCGCGCGTGTGCGCGTCACAATGTCAGCTTATGCGATATATGTGAATTATGTCAGCCGATTTTTACAATTCTTTTTTACAAATGAGTGACGATAGTTCGTTGGGTGCGCGTTCGCAGAGAAGTCGACAGCAATCGACGTCATCCACGGCTCCTGAAATGTACCGTACGCGCAGCGGCAGCGAGGGCCGGCCGAGGGAGATGCGCGCTCACCCCAAGCCAAGGTGCTCACTTCGCCTCGCCCAAGTCTGCCAAGGAACGAGCAAGGGAGAAAGGTCAACGCGCGTGCGTGGATCCCAGCGTCACCTTCCAAAAGCGCGCCCGTCCCTCGAAAGTTGAACAAATCGGCGAAATTACGGCACCTTTGCGCGACGCACAACGAGACGCCGCCGCTCGTAATGACGTCACGGCGAGGCAGCGAGTACGGCCTGTGACGTCGCCAGCCTCGGCCTGAGATGCTCATCCATTTGACGTTGGGGTTTTTTTTATCGCCATATATTGGGCAACCCTTTTGAATCAATTTGGCCGGTTTTGGAGAGGCTAAGTGCCGAAGAGCAACACAAATATGAACGACAATGTAAATTATGTTGAATGTTTTTTTACGAGAGTTGCCATTACCCCACGTTACAGACAGAGAGAGACGGGGCAGAGAGATATTAGCGCTTTCAACAATAGCTGGAAAGCGTTAAAAACACACGGCATGTGGTCGTCCCCTCGACTACAGGCCACCTTCCACTGCAGCTCCACCCACATTAGGTCCTTGCGAAAAATAATAATTCAGACTTTTAAAAACGAAATACAACTATATATTCTTTCCTTTATGCACAATTCTATCCCAACCGTGCCATCAGCATCGTGTGATAGGATGAAGAATTCAACCTCTCGCAGAGAGCGGTTGCAACCCTGCATTTTAGACAACGCCCCCATGGGGATCTCTGAACTTCCAAGATTATTTTAAGCGACTTCTGGCTTGGACAATGGGGAAAGGGGGGGGTAGTCATATTAGGCACGAACATAGTTTGTTGTTCTTCCCCCGCACCTCCGATTAGCACGCTTGGCTACGTACGGTGCGAAAGCAGTTCAACATGCATACACACAGGACCAGATTTAACGCGATGGGTTTTTTTTTCTTGTGGAGCTACTCCAATTAGCCATCAACTCGCCACCCTTGAGAAGCCGGCGTAATCCACGAGGGTGGCTGAAACTCGAGACTCGAAAACTCGTGGTGGTCAACGGCGCCAACTCGTCGCCTCTCTGACCTCTGAGGCCACCATTGCCCGCCACCTCCGGGTAATCATTAATTGGAAATCTAATTTGGGAAAGTTTGGCAAGAATCCAACAGATTTCACGTGGAACATTGCGGAATCTTTAACGGGCATGCAAATATACCCTCCCCCGCTCCGCCGCCATCGCGCTTCAACGAATTGTGTTCGTTCAAAGTCACGATTTGCTTGAAGGACCGATTCCCTTTCGTCTCGTTCGTGCCATCTCGTATGTCCGGTGAAGGTCTCCCCATGCCGTATTGGCCATGGAGGCTACTTCACCATACTTCACCGCGATGGTCAGTGCCGGTTGATGAAGGTGGTGGGGGGGGGGTTGGGGCGGCACAGAAGTACAGTACTATGAATTATGCCACATAGCCGAGCAGCAGCGACAGCCTGTAGCACCTGCGCTGTGCCCGCTGGTCACTCGGCCAATCGCTACCCAGACTCAACCCTGTTTAACTCGTGACGTCTAACGAGATGGCTCGCATTCCAGCCGATTTGGTCATAGGGGGCAGTGACAGATTTGCTTACGACGTGCATGTACCACGATCCATTCCTCGACGCACACAACGCAATGCGTGCATGTATCAGAGGTAGGAGGCGAGATGTTAACTTCCTCCACCTGGTATGCAGGAGGTCGTGGGTTCGATCCCGACCCGGACGCCTGCTGCTATATATTTGGAGTTTGCGTGTCCCTCTCCCCGTGGTCTCTTGGATTTTTCTCCGGGTCCTCTGGTTTTTTCCCCTCCACATTTGTAAGCAACGTGCATTTAGAGAATTTGTCTGCTATAAATTTGCAAGTGATAAGCCACTTCGTTGAGCTATTATTTGTGGGCAGGTCGCTTCTGAAAAAGAGCAATATAGCTGATTGGGCCTTACCTGGTAAAAAAAAAGAGTTCAGTGTGGTAATTATCACATGCATGATGATTATGTATGCATGTACGTTCAACTTATTTCACACCGTACGTAGCCAACGAGGCTAATTGGAGGTGTGATTAACATATTTTGGGCTGACAACGCGACCGACGTATGGAGCCCACCAGTCGCACGGTGCGGCGTGCGTTTGTGCTCGCAGGGTTCCACCCACGTTTTTGACGACGTCAGGTGCCGCCCCGTGGTGGTGGCTATGCATGCTTCAGATCCAGACCTTTGGAGACGAAACATTGGCGGATCACAATGGAGACGCGTGAAACTCGCCAAAACTGCGCGGTGGCCGGGTGGGGTGTCAGTACAGCAATGCGCATTTTGTGGGGCCATCCGTGCGGAACTTTCAGCGTTGTCCCCTCGATTGTGTCGTGGATTTTCTCTGCGTGCTCAGATTCCCTCCCATACAAAGCCACACCCCTATTCAGAAGGAATTGTTCAAAGCAGGACCACACCTCCTGCGAATGAGTCTGGAGATTCTGTGATGCTCTCCTGGGTAACCTACGAATACTACTACTACTGCACTTGACCGGGCCAAGGACCGTAGCTGACTCCAGCCCAGCCGGCCACTCCCAACAGTCCATCCGTGCACAGCACAAGGACGATGTCTCCGTCTCAATATGGCCACCGCCTCCTGAACATCTCTAAAAAAAAAAGAGCTTCATAACTCATAGAATTCCTCCAGTATGAACATATTCTGATCCTGACGGCACAGCCAGATGTGACGGGGGGGGGATGGGGGGGCAGGTGTAACGAGGCGAGCCTGGCCAGACGCTGCCAAACCTCCGCTTGGTGTAACTCGGCGAGCCGGCTCTGGCGCAAAGCGAGTGACATTGGTTGTCGCACAAGCACAGCGATGGTCTCACCTGGACACACCGGTGGCACCATGGTGAAGTCTTTGTTCGTTTCCTTCTGGGCTTCGATGAGCCATGACAGCGCCTTGGCGCAGTATCTCATCTGCTCGTACTACGCGACGCCACGCACAAGAACAACAACAACAACACAAACCAACGATGGGCACAGCGGAGAATGTGTACACACGTTTCATGTCACGTCGGTCCGTCTTGATGCGCAAATTCCACCAAATTTCGCACTTCAGTTGGCGGTCGACGGTCAAAGGTGGACTGTGACCCTCAATGGAATGGCACCATGCCCGTAGGACGTGGGTTAAACAAATCACTCGAGACATGCCGGTCTATGGCAGCAAGAGCAGTTTATGCGAACGCTGTCGCAAGAGGTCATACGTTTAGCGCCAACGGTCCCTCGCCGACTGTCCATGGTGAATGAATTAATGAATATATTACAACAAAATGGTTGCCGGCTGACAACGTCACCCGCATCCCACGGCGTCATGCCAACTCCGCGCCCCCCGCCCCCACCCCCCGTCTCGGATGTGGATCCCGCAGGAAATGCGACAGAGGAGAGGGATAGAGGAGGGAGATTGAAGCGAGGGAGATGGAACAGGGAGGAGAGGGGGGCGGGGAGAGTGTGAAAGGGGAGTCTGAAATGGAGAGATCGAAGTGAGAAAGCAAAAACGGAAAGAGGAGAGCGAGGGGAAAGTGCCAAGCAGTGGGAGGGAGGATTCGGGAGAGGCAGGAGAGAGAATGAGATGGGGTACGGAGAGGTAGGAATACGGGGAGTGAGGGTGAGAGGCGAGAGAGAGAAACAGGGAGAGAGATAAGGGGGAGGGAAGTGCGTGAGATACAGTGGAGGGAGGAGAGGAATACAAAGGGAGGGAGGGATAGAAGAGGCGACAGAGGAACAGAGAATCAGAAAGAGACAGAACGAGAAATCGAGATAAATTAGGATATATGGCCTAGAGAAGGCAAGAGAAATGTGGAGAGACAGGGCCCTATAAAAGATACAAAATTATTCTGTCTGGCTGGGAGGGACGGACGGACGGTCAGTCGTTCATGTCAAAAGGACATTTGTGTTGCTAGCGTCTGTACAAGATGGGGAAAGCGCTCATTGTAATAGAGCGAAGTGACATTGTTGCTGGTGAGGCACAAGCGTTACCACGGCACCACCCTGCCGCCCCTTGCCGCCCCTTGCCGCCCCTTGACACTCGGCGAGACTTACACTGGGGGCATACGAGCAAAACAAGCAATGGACGACGCAACGATTAAGTAACTGTGGCACATTAGGAATGGATCACTCATTTAATGATGTCCTTGAGCAGCAAGGAAGTAAACTGCGGTTCTGTGAAAGTCCTGATCCATATAACGTTCACGCGAGCGCTCGACACACCCCCTCACCTGGGCGTCAAGGCTGTTGAGTCTCCGCTCCTGGACCTGGATGTCCTGTGCCAGCTTGAGCACCATGTCCAGCCTGCGGGCAAAACACGCAACCCCGGCACGCTCAGCACAACCCTCAGCAGCACCTTGAGCACAACGCTCAGCACAACACTCGCACTCTCCATTTTTCATAAAGCGAGTGCCATATTGGTAAACCGTAAAACCTCAACGCGTTCGTCAATTAGGACTAACCCGGAGGGTAAACAAGATACCCTATACAATAGGCAACACGTGCTGGGAAATGGCTCTTCTGCATTGGGGAGAGATGAGATGTGAAAGCGTGGTCACGCGCGTGCGTGTGTGTGTGTTTGGGAGAGCGGCGGCTCAGTGGTTAGCGCACCGCGCACGAACCCGGTGAGCCGAATTCCTGATCGCGACCAATAACAGTGGCGAACATTTAATCTGGTCCCGAGTCTCCCCACGGTCGACTCAGCCTTAAATTAGTCCCTGGTGCAGTGTGTAAATATCATAATGAGGGAGATAAAGGCAGCCAGGTATGGTGCTGGCCACTCACCCCCTTGTGTGGCGTGCCGGCCTTCAAAAGGTGCTCGCTTACAGCACTTTCTCCAAAAAAAGTCTGCGAACGCTACACGGGGGGATCATCTTTGTCTTTTTACGTGCACTAGCTTGACACAATTTCCTTCAATTGTACTGTCACGTGACAAGCTCTTCGACAGCAAGGCACGTGAGAAGGTGGCACCACCTAGTGTCGATGAGAGGCAATTGAAGGGAACTCAGAAGTAGTTCTGTGACGTCACCTTCCATGGGCCGTTTTACGACACGGGGAGACGTTACACTCAATTTAACACGTAGGCTTTCGCGACCAATATTATTCATAATATAGGTTTATAGGTCAGATCGCGTTATTTATAAATGTGTCGTAACCCTCCACCACCCGACACGGCCAAATAGTAAAAAATGTGTCACGTTTTTCAAAGGACAAAATAATTCACTTCTTTAGCCCACCGGTGTGCTGAAGAGAGAATCAACAGCATTTTAAACTTGAGTAGTACGACGTTTCGCTGATAGTTACAATCAGCTTCATCGGGCAAGAATGGTGAAGCTCTCCTGTTGCTTCTCTCTACGAGAGCTTCCGAGCGGTAATTTCTTCAAACTTACAAGGTAGGATCTCGTACCCAACGCTACGATCCGTATCTGTTTTTGGGTTATCGCCATGTTGGCAGTCGTGTTCGTGCCAAAACGTTTGTCATTAAGCCTCCGCAACATTTGCAGAGGGATCTGTGCCGTCCGCAGAGATATTGCTTGGCACGACGTGGCCACAGTTGTACAAATCGATGACATTTGTGACCCGATAAACCTGCTCACCGGCCGCTTCGGACTTTTACGAGGAGCGAATTCAACGGCAATCGACGCGCGACGACGTTCCGCCCCAGCGGCTTCTGAGCCGCGTCGGGCAGCGACCCTCGGCAGAGCGAGTGGTGCGCCTCAAATCGGCGCCAACATCGCACGGGTGCGCACGGCTGGAATCTAACGGCGCCGCCTTGCCACAACGCCGAGGGTCGGGGGGGGTTGGGGGGGTCACGCCGAGCCTCACTTCTTCGACGTCCTCTTGAGGCGCTCCTCGCTGCAGTCGCGCTTACGAAGGATGGTGTCGGTCAGGTAGTTGACCTTCTGGATGCCCTCCCACACCATGAGTCGCTGGTCCACGTCCTCCTGCAGCGACTGCACTGCATTCGGACGGCGCTCGGCATTAGCCCAGGGGAAGGGTAAAGGCGCAGCCCCGAAATTACTCGCTCGAGGAAGGGACCCCCCTGCAAGATGAGTCTCTCCTGGGTCAAGCGAGTGTAATGACAGTGACGTTAACCGCGCCGTGGGTCACTCACTGAAGTGCTTGTGCTTCTCGGCAGTGGCTTTGAAGACGAACTTGCGCACGAGGTGCTTGATGTGGCTGATGATGATGAAGGGCGGCGCGAGGGAGGGCCGGTCGTGGTACTCCACGATCAGGTTGTACCTCTGGAAGCGCCAGATCTTGTCGCTGTTCCCCTGCACCTGCGAGAAGGTGTAACTGGGTCCCACAGCCAGGCAGAGGGAAGGGTCACGTGAATTCCAGGACTCAAGGAGGGGGGGGGGGGGGGGGGGGGAGGTGCGAGAGTGGCGGCGCTGCAGTTAGCGCACAGCACCATGAGCCCGGCAACCAGTTGGATTCCCGTCCACCGCCAACGCCGCCTGGTTTGAGCCCCACAAACTCGCACTATCATGGTGAAGTATGGTCAAATAACCCCCATGGCCGACAACATCACGGGGTGTACTTCGTCTCCAGCAGTGGATTAACAAAAGGCTGTACGTACCATTTATATGTCACGTACCGGAATATTAATCACAAAATTGGTGTCATTCGTGGTATTGCCAGGAGGTGGCGGTGCTGAGTCTTACCCCCCCACCGGCATGCGACATTCTCTCCGGGTTCTCCGGTTTCCTCCCACGTGATGCCCCAAACACTCACTAATCGAATCGGCCAAACATCCCAATGCAGCAGGACCCTATTGAGAACGAGCCTTGGAGACACAGGTGACGCCATTCCTGGATAACTAATTGCCATTGCGATTGTCGTTTGAATTTGTTTTGAAAAAAATGTAACCACGAAACAAGATTGTAAATACAACACAATAAAATAAACGGATGTTTGTATCGAACTGCAATCCCAAAACATAACACAAGTTCATCAATCGATCATGGGTAGTTCCCCAGGGCCTCAGATGTCAAGAGGCCTCCGAAAGTGGCCCTGGTCGGCCTTATCTGGAATTTTTCCCTGGGCCTCCAAAACCCCTTGTGGCAGCCCTGGTAAATGTGGAAATGTCTAGCAGGCAGTGACATTTGACCACCTGCATGTGAAATTGCAGTTGTTGCTCTGCATCTACATCAGCCGTACGAAAGAGAAGAGGCAGTAACATGTCCCCGCGTGCCATGAGGTGACTCCAGGGATTCAGGTGGAGGGACATTAATCAGATCCCCGCACACCCCCTCACCCCCACGCCACTCGTTCAATTGGAATGGTCCAATGTAAATACGAGGCACCCGGTTGGTGCACAGCATTCGCAGCGGAAGAGTCCACGTGCAATGCGGGGCAGTGCGGGGGGCGGAGGGGGTGGGGGTCGTGACCATCTCTGCTCCCACTACGGCTGAAGCCCTGGTGGTCACCTGAACATGGCGATGAGCAGATTGAGCAGCAGGACGTTGGTGACGAGCAGAAAGATGACGAGGAGGAGGATGACGATCCAGTTGGCGTAGGTGTTGGGGCACGCCGCGTTGCTCCCCATCATGCCTTCCATCGAGTCGTCCGTGCAGTTCAAGATCTTCACGGCTGATGAGCCAACGGACATCATCATCATCGTCGTCATCATCAATCATGATAATATTCTAAATCATCATAATTTTGACTAATTATAGTGCAATGTTTAGGATGACCGCGATGACTGAAGTTGTTGACGATGATGATGACGGTGATGACGATGATGACAATGACGATGATGATAACAATGACGATGATGACGACGATGACAACAATGATGACGATGATGACAATGACGATGATGATGACAATGATGACGACAATGGCAATGATGACGACGATGATGACAATGATGACAATGATGACGACGATGACGACGATGATGACAACGACAATGACAACGATGTTGACGACGAGGGCGACAATGATGAGAATGACAACGATGACGACAATGACAACGATGTTGACGACGACGACGATCGCAACGACGACATCGCACTCCGCGCCACCGCCAGAACACCGACCGTCCATCTCGTCGAGCGGGATCTGCCCGAAGATCTGCAGGTATGGGCGGTAGAGGACGCGGCGGAAGGTCCAGTCGAGGCGCGTGTCGTCGGGGTGCAGCAGGCCCTCGGTGGCCACGCCGTACGCGATCAGCCAGATGCCCAGGATGAAGAGGAAGAAAAACACGTCCTTGATCTGAGCACCGCGATGCCGAGCCGGAGAGAGGGAGGGAGTGAGAGGGAGAGAGAGAGGGAGAGAGGGAGGGGGAGAGAGAGAAAGAGGAGCGGGGAGTTAGTCACATGGCAGTTAACGCGTGGCAGTCAAACGTTGAGTAGCGGTGAGAGTAGAATAAAACGAGCACAGTAATACGGCCACACGTTCAGCTCTACTGAGCCGGTGGTGTAGACAAGGCTGAGAGCATCGTACATGCAATGCGGTGGTCCAAATGCCACGCATTATGGGAGTTGTACCTTGCTGCTGTTTGTAAGCACATATTCGCGTGCTGTTAAATCAAAGGGGGGGATGAGGGAAAGATACCAGGAGAGTTGTCATCATCTGCCACGATCTATCCACTGCAGAGTGAACGGTCTCCCCAAGCCATCGCCATCTCTCACGATCTCCACCTAGCTCCTGAAGCAATGGATCCTGTATGCAAGATCTTAGATGCTAAAGATTTTATTTTTTTTACCAGGTAAGGCCCACTGAGCTACGTAGCTCTTTTCCAGAAGTGACCTGGCCATCACAGATGATAGCTCAAAGAAGTGGCTTATCACGTGGACATTTACAGCAGCAGCTAAATACTCCCAATGCTAAGCAGCTCCGAGGCAGAATATTGCTTGCATGGGTTTACCACTTTACACACACAGGTTGTCATAGGTGGCCGCGGGACTCCGCGGTGGGCAGCGATGGTTAAGCTGCGACTCTCTGCTCACACGCCACCAACGGCACTTATCAACGCGGTGAAGTATGGTCAAATAACCCCCCCCTCCCGACCCGCAAGGTGTGGGGAGGCCACCGTTCAGCGCTGGATTGACAAATGGACGACGCATGTCCGCGTTCAAACGTCGATTCTGGCGGAGAGGATTTGGATCTCGATTTGCGTGGCGGGGGGGGTTGTGAGGCCTCTTGGTACGAGGGTCATCAAATCACATCGCGAGCACATTTGTACGCACGCACGTGCCTGTGTCGAGCTTCCTTCGCACCGTACGTGGCCAACCGTGCCGATCGCGAGCACGTTCGGTATTTGAGCCACTCTCACTGCGCCAGGCTGTCGTCAAGGCGAGCTGTGGTTCACAGTCGAGTATAGTCCGCAGCGGTTTCACCGTAGGAGGCGATGTTAAATTTGTGTTTTTTCCCAACGGAGTAATTTTGGGGAGCGCTTTTTTTTATCAAATTAAAAAAACTGTGACGCCTTTCGCGCGCAAGGCCCGATGATTAATAACTTCTTCAAACGACGTCACGGCACGTCGAGCGTCCACTCGTGAGGTGCACGTCGCCGCATTCGTACGGTCATCAGTACGCCCGCAGCGTTCACCAGGACGGCACGCTGGGGGAGCTCGAACCACGAACACCCCGCCCCCCCCCTCCCCCGGCAACGGGCGGCAGAAAAAGAACGGCGCTGCCGCTGTCGCCCCGGTCGCGTCACCGCTGCGAGGTTTAGGGGGTCAAAGGGGACCTCACCATGCCCCCCACGATGATGATCTTGGGTCCCAGCTGCTTGTGAACGGCGAATATGTGGATGAGCCTCATGGCGAACACCATGTAGTCGAGGCAGAAGACGACTCGGCCATCGTTAAACCGGGACGGGAACATCCTGAGGCGACACACACACAGACACACGTGACACACAGACACGCGTGACACACTC
>CM025654.2:10456075-10469515 GCA_014621495.2 Entosphenus tridentatus | reverse complement strand
GACACATGCAACACACACAGACACGCGAATACGCGTGACACACACACGCGCGCGCGGACACGCGTCCTTGTCCTTTCCACGTAATCGCAATAGCCGCAATCGCCGTGCGTGCGTGCAGCCGTAGACACGAGGGACACCGCGAAAGCTCACCGCAATATGAGGCCAAGGATGAAGAGGGAAATGGCGATGATGTCACACTTGTTCCAGAAGTCTTCGATGTACTGCTTGAGCGAGTGCACGAGCGAGATGTTGCCGACCTTGTGGAAGCTCTGCCGACGGGGAAAGAAACGCCGCGTGGTCAGCGTCCAACGCGCTTATCCTCGTTTCCTGTGTTGTTTGTTTGTTGGGACTTCCTGGACCTCATCCCGATGATGCTCGGCGAAGTCCCCAGCGAAACGTCGCGCGTCTGACTGCTGCTACAATTTGTCTGTGAGAATCGTTCCTCGACCCGCCGGGCGCGCGAGCCGGAAGGGTAACAATTGGCGCGCTGTTAAACACCTGCGCGTGCCAATTTTTATTAGACTAAACGATTTTTATTTTCCCAGGTACGGCCCACTGAGCTATTTATCTCTTTTTCAGAAACGACCTGGCCACAAATGATAGCTCAACGAAGTGGCTTACCACGTGGAAGTTTATAGCAGCCAAATACTCTAAACGCATGTTGATTCTAAATGTGGGGGGAGAAATGGAGGACCCGGGAAAAATCCGGGTCGGAATCGAAGCTACGCCCTCCTGTACACCAGGTGAAGTAGTTAACATCTCCTCGCCTCTGTGGCCACGTCTGGTAGTGGAAGGGGGGTCGCAACAACACAAATCCGAACAAATAAATTGCGGGGGAAAAATTTCCGCGTCGCTTTGTGCTCGCGACGCACGAAATGTAGTGCGCGCGCCCTCCTCCCCATTGGCTGGTCCCTCCCCCCCCCCCCCCGACTCACCTGGCGTATCTCCTCGCACACGAGCGTGAAGACCCAGAAGTAGAGGAAGATCTCGGGCCCCCGCGGGCCTACGGGCGGGGGGCGGAAGTCGACGAGCAGCACGTACGCGAAGAGGAAGAGGAACATGAAGTAGGTGACGACGTTACCGAGGAACACGATGATGGGCGCCCCCCAGAAGCGCGTCCAGCGGCGGCTGCAGGTGTAGCGCTCCCTCATCGACGTCGTCACTCCCTCGATGTCCCTGCGTGGGAAAACGACAAAGTCCGAGGGTTTAGAGAACCATGCAGGGTTGCACCCCCCCCCCCACCTACATAGAGTGGGTGATGTGTGAGAGTGAGAGAGGCAGGAGTCGGGGTGGATGTGTGGCAGGGCCACTCACTTTAGTTTAGTTGACAGCGCTATGAACCCAGGGATCCGAGTACGATTGCCGCTCATGGCCAACACTGGTGATGAATGCCCGGACCGGTCATGCGCTTCCCCTAGGTCGACACGGCCTCAAATGAGTACCTGGTGCGATGTGTAAACATCGCCACTGGGGAGACAAATGCGGCCGGGCGTGGTGTTGGCCACCCACCCCCTCGTGTGCCGTGCCGGCTTTTAAAGGTGCTCGCTAACAGCACTTGCCCCAACAGCCTGGTCAGGCCATGCGGGGGAACTTTGTCTTTGGTGTGGGTTCGAGATGCGTGAGAGTAGGCAGGGCAGGTAATAGGTGCCGGTGGTGTGGGAGATGTAGGTGGGTGGGTGGGTGGGAGATGCGCGAGGGAGGGACAGGCAGGTGTATGGGTGTATGGGCGGGTGGGTGGGTGGGTGGCAGGCAGGGCCCGCTCACTTTTCGTCCAGTTTCTGCAGCAGGCTCAGCACGGGGTTCTCCCCGTCTGGGACGCTGTCCATCTCCAACGCCGACGGCTTCTGTATGCTGAGCTCACTGCACTCCACACGGGGTCACGGGGGAGGTGGGTGCGGTGGGTGCGGTGGGACGGACATCGTCACACCGGTCCATTGATGATCCGCCGTTAAAACTATAAACTAATTTTTATTTTAACAGGTAAGGCCCCACTGAGCTATGTAGCTCTTTTTCAGAAGCGACCTGGTCTTTCACAAATGATAGCCCAACGTAGCGGGCTTATGGTGTGAAAATGTATCGTGCCCAAACATTCTTATCGTATGTTTCTAAATGTGGAGGACCCGGAGAAAGATTCACACAACCACATGGAGAGAGACATGCAAACTCCAAATATACAGGTGTCGGGGTCTGGATTGAACCCACAACCTCCTGTATACCTGGTGAGGTAGTTAACATCTTGCCACCGCTCGCTCACCGGCGGTCAGTCATCTCCATAGCGCTCTTACATTGCTACTACCACGGTTCCTTCACCCGTGTTGTGGACTCGGCCTAGCAGACGGTTTTATCTCATCCATCACACTGGTGTTCAACCACGATCACTGCAGGTGACAACTCGCTCACGCACCCAACCGCTCACTCACGCACCCAACCGCTCACTCACTCACCCCACTTACACACTCACCAACATTGCAGGTTACAACACTTCCCTTTCTGCTTCTTCCCTACCATTGTCATCTCTTTGTCCCCCACCCCAAAATCACTCACTTCCTTGTCCAATCAAGAAAGGTGTGAACTCTTATCATACTTTCAACTTTCACCATGTTGCTTGTTGCTCGCCGCTAACCGTTTTGGGGACTTTGGGCCTGGGCCCAGCCACTGTGCTTAGTGGCCGTGAGCTTCACCGTGCAACATACTTCTGCCCAATTAAAACAAACCACCAACGCGTGCAAGCGCAGGGCAAATACAGGCCCGAGCTCGCAGTGGAGTTTCAACATTCCTACGCAAGGCGGACGAGTCTATCCAAAGGTCGAATGCTGCGAACCTCCCGCATAGTGCTACCCATTTTAATCAGCCAGGATTGATGATGGGCTCGGCCGAGATTTTGAACTCACGGCCTTATCGTCACGAGCTGTACGCTCAACCGCCGTGCCGCCGAGACCGACCACAAGTGCCATCGGCCTCATCCACGATCTATCCACTGCTGGATGTAGGCCTCCACGAGCCATTGGCACCTCTCGCGATCTCGCGATGCAAGGATCCACCCGGCACCTGCCCACGAGCGGATTTAAATCGCTCCATCTCGTTCTCTCGGACGCACTCTCCTTCTATGCCGGCCGCTCAGCGGTTAGTCTCGACCGCCGGCCATCTTCACTCCGAGCAACGTGCCATGCCCAAGCGCGCTCGCTTTCCTCGACAGTCAACACGCGACGTCGCGAACTCACGCAAGTTCTCCAATCCACGCCTTTGTGTGAATTACAAGCCTGCATTTCAGATGAACTTCTGCGGCCGTCTGGAACACTCTTTCTTCTGATATTAGGAAAATCGTTTCTTTCGAACTGCTTTTTGTGTTTAGTTTGTTGTCCTTCCCCCAAACCTCCGGTTAGCACGGTTGTCTACGAACGCACATACATATGTACGTGCGAATGCACATACATATGTACGTGCGAACGCACATACATATGTACGTGCGAACGCACATATGTACATGATACGTGCCGCGGCGTGCAATTTTCATCGTCAGCTCCTTCGTCATCATGCGTGGCCTCTAAGGCACATGTCGTTGCCGGTGACCTGCTCCGATTAAAGGCAACGGCGGGCGTTATCGGCACCACTTCAAACACGCCGGACCCCGTAACCCCCCCCACCCCGCAGCTCCGTGACAACGCCACTGAAGGGGGGTGAGAGACTCATTCGGTGTGAAAGAAGTTCAACATACCAAGACAAAGATCCCCCGTATAGCCTTAACATACTGTTGGGGCAAGTGCTGTTTAGCGAGCACCTATGAAGGCCGGCACGGCACACGAGGAGGGTGGGTGGCCAGCACCACGCATACACACACACACACGCGCTGAACGAGACGCCCGGTCATGTCTGCAGACGTGCATAAACACCCGCCCGCCCGTCCGCCCACTCGCCTGCCTGTCACCGAGAAACTCATCACATAATTGAGATTGATATAAGAAGGGCGGACATCTCAATGCCGGCACCGTCACACCCGGTCGTCGCCCAGCCGCCCAACCCGGAGGGAGCGACCCCGCAGGGTCCATGCCTCACACTTCTAGATTTAACCCCCGGTAACAACGGCCACGCGACGCACGTTGCCACGGCAACGCCGCCGCCGCCGCCACGCCCGGTTGCGTTCCTGTTGCTATACTTGGGCCAAGAATCTTATTCTTCCCGTTCAATCGACCATCGCCTGCCACTCTAGGGTGATGGGTTGGGTCCGGGTTGAAGTGGGTTTGTGTTGAATCAGCCTCATACGCACTTTTTTTTTTACGCCTTCCCCGGATTGTGTCCCGATTCTGTTATCGTCGTAACGTCGTGATACAGAGAAGCAGATCTCACAGAGCTACTTTGGACATCCCTTCTTCAAGTGACGTCTGGTCCACACCACACTAGAGGGCAACACTTTTCCACCAGCCCTGCTACTACAGAGTAATGGTTACCACGTGATAGTCAAACCAATATTTGTATCTCGCTTGCCTGGTACCCAGAGGTTCGTCGGTTCGATTCGGACCCTGATGATGCCTGTTGCATATTTGGAGTATGCATGTTCTCTCTATCCATGGTCGCATGGAGTTTTCTCCAGATTGATCTGGATTTGTCTCCTTCCGCATTGAGAAACATGGGTTTAAATTATTTGGCTGCTGCTTTAAATTTCCACATATGATCATTATTATGATATCAGCCACTCCGATGAGCTATCATGCGTGGCCAGGTCGACCGAGAACACGGCATAATCACAGACGGCTGAAACAGAGATTCAAACCCAGCATCTTAACGATACCGGCTCTGCACCCTGCCCTGTGCTCCACCAGGTCACCTCGACCTCACACTCAATACACACACACACAAAGCGCTTGTCGCAAATGAAACACAATACCTCGCTGTTCTCTATAAGGAGCATAAACCATCGCGCAAACTCCACTCATCCTCGCAACGGCGGCTTTTGGCTAGCCATTGAACAAAGACGGTTATCGCATCGCGCGATTTCAGATGCGCCTTATCGGCCGTCTGGAATGTTTTTCCTTCGGATATTAGGGACACTTTAAAATCTAGATTGAAAAATCTTTTCCTTAGAACTGCTTTTTGTGTTCAGTTTGTTGTTTTTCCCCCGCACACCTCCAATTAGCAAGGTTGGTTACGTACAGTGCGAAAGAAGTTCAACATACCAAGACAAAGGTCCCCCGTATAGCCTTAACAGACTGTTGGGGCAAGTGCTGTTAACGAGCACCTATGAAGGCCGGCACGGCACATGAGGGGGGTGGGTGGCCAGCACCACGTATACACATACACACACGCGTGCTGAACGAGACGAATGTGACGTGAACCGCGACCCGTCGCTCGCGGACGGGGCGAGCGAGCTCGGTGAATTTGCAGCACCTGAACTCGATGAGGTTGCAGTAGAGCAGCGGAGGACAGAAGAACACGGCGAAAATCTTCCAGATGTCAGTCTCGTTGGACATGTCTCCCCACCAGATGTCGTTGAGGAGGTCCTAGAGGGCGGTGAAATGACAGGAAGCAAGGAATGATAAGAGGAAAAGAAACATCTTAAGACGCAGATGCAAAGTTAAGGAAAAATAGCATCGCAGCCCATTGTAATCTCGTTCTGTAAACGATGAGAAAAACCAATCGCGGCAGGAAACTGCACGCAAGAGGAAACAAATTTTACAGCAGACACAATGGTGTGCTACTCGCAATCAGCAGGAAGGCGTGACTCCCATCATGCCTTGGTATACCTCTCATGCATGCAAGGCATGACATGCAAGGCATGACCACTGTGTTTACAATTTTCTCTTAGCATGTTCAAAGCCTTGTCTAAGCCACCAACTCAATAGAGCTGAGTGTGGCCGTATTATGGCCCAAGAATGAAATGCGAGCGCATGCACCTTTGCGCATTGGTGGCCTAGACAAGGCTGAGAGCAGTGTATGTGCGATGCGGTGGCGACGCGCCTTCGTCGTTAGATCCGTTGGCGTCCGGCCTACAAGCGAAGGCTCCTGTTGCGCGGACGGCTTTCCTTAAAAGCTACAGATCCGAACAAGACGACGGCATTACCGCGACACTAGATTCGTGCGCCGCCGGATCCCACCGCCGTCCCCGGCAAACCTCCACGTACACACGCCGCATCGCGTCACAGAAAAAACAAAAAGAAAACCGACGTAGCCGCGAGGCTCCCCGGTGGTTGCCGTCGGCGAGCACCTGCGCAGCGCTGTGGCTAAAGAAGGCCTCGGCGTTGGCCTCGGAGGCGAGCTGCAGGCACGTGGCGTTGCCCCAGGACGGGCTCTGCCGCACCAGCAGCTTGAAGGTGCGCGCCTGGCTCGTCCGGTAGCACTCGTTGAGCACGGCTGCAGTTTCCCGGGAAACAAACGGCAGCGGCGGCAGCAGCAGTGGGAATTACTCACAGCATTTAGTGGTGCACGCAAGCACGAGAGTTGTTGCTGGCCAGCCCTCCCCACCGCCCAGTTTATTTATTTGCCCATTAAATCCAGAGTCTGCTAACAACTTTTCAGAAGGGTCCTGCTAGAGTTTCTGCAGTGGGGTGGGGGGGCGACGATTGCTATGCATATTTACAAAATCTGGTAATTGTTTAAAATTAGGCACCGTGACGCCGGCACACAGCGGCCTACTCTTGCGAATGGCATCACGGGGAGATCTTTCACATCCACTGTGTAGCGGGCGGCGTAATGTCAGAGTTAGGGCGAGGCCTACGGTGAGGGTGAGGCATGGAGTGGACTGAGCCTTCGCAAAGCGACGGAACACCAGTGGCTAGACAGGCGAGCTCACTTGCCCTGCTTTAGGTCTTTTCTAAAGACTCGCCTGTTGTTTCGTCTGCAGGCCTACACTTCCCATGTACGACCAGTGGACTCTGGACTCTGCAGTATTTATAGTTCCTAACTTCGTGCACAGCGCGTCGAGCTCCCCGGGTGAATCGCGCTTGACAAAATGCAAATTATTATTCATGACGTTTCGTGATCCTGTCGGGGGTTCTGTTCGGTGGTGACAGCGACGCCCCACTCACCGACAGACATGTTCTCGCACATCACCATGAAGTCCTTCATCTCCCGCGCCGCCTCGGCCTCGACCTCCAGGCGCGACAGCCCCTTGAGGATGCGCATGGCGGCCAACATGGATGCCACCGAGTTTTGACCCTGCCCGTGGGAAGCGCGCGCACACACATGGAGAGAGTTGAGAGAGCACGCACGTCACCCACCCCTTCCCGGGTGCATGCAGCGGGCAGGACAAAGCGGTTCAGCTCTATGGACACTCGCCACAAACTCATGGTTCGCACGGTTGGCTACGTATAGCGCAAAAGAAGTTAAACGTGCAAAAATTATACGTATTTTTTTTACCACTGAGCTGTGAGCAGCTTTTTTTCAGAAGCAAACTCACCACAAATGGTAGCTCAACAAAGTGGCTTATCACGTGTGGAAATTTATTGCAGCCAAATACTCACGTTGATTCTAAATGTGGGGGGGGGGGAAACCAGAGAAACTCGGAGAAAAATCCACACGACCACAGGGAGGCAAGGTAGTTAACATCTCCTAGCTACTGTGGTGCCCCTATACACACACCATTTCCATAGAGCGGCTTGAGATGCAGTCTCATTTTGGACGCCACACAAATCCCAAATGGTGCCGTTGTCGTGTCACGCCTGCCGTGCGTCCCACTTCCAACTGCCACGCGACCACTCCGTCAGAGTCGTGGGGAAAGTCGATTCGACTCCACGCTTTACAATTGGTGAATGGGATTAAGCGACCAGGCGGCCAACCCCCACGACTGGGGGTTGCGACCCGTGAGGTACACAATGCCGGGGACGCGTCGCGCGAAGAAGAACATCTCACACTGCCGGGAGAAGGGAGCAACCACATGGAAGGGCCTCATCCTGAGCGGCGTGTTCTTACGCAGCTGACAAAAAGTGGGAAATCAATGTGCCGCAAAGGCTTGGAGATCTCCCAGGGAGGCTCCTCTGAAAAAGAGGATGCCCTGGAGACGGAAGCCATTTTTAGAAAAAAAATATATTCACTTTATTCAGTTGTTTATACTCTAAAGTGTGAAGCAGAGGTGGTCCCCGCTTTTATGACGACGTCACAACGCGTTCCTGGAAACCCCGTCGTCGCAAATCGGATCGTCGTAAACGGGGCCAGACTTTCCCAGAGACGCACCCCGTTACCGTCTAGGTGAGGACACAAATGTACGGGCAAGCCGTATTGTTCAAAAGAATAACTAAGGGGTGGGGGGGGGGGGAAGAGACTAAATAGAAGAAGTTTATTCCATCACCTGTTGTGTTCGTGTGCAAGTGGCTCTGCGTTCGATGCGGCTCTCGTACTATTTTGGTCGAAGACAAAAACTCCCAAAATGTGACCTTCTTCTTTGAAAGGTTTGCCTCTGGGCCTAGTCATATTGCCACAAACCAAGGCCCTGAACTCACCCACCCACCCACCGGAGTGCCTCACCATTTCCCAGAAATAGAGCGCCATTTGCCTCCGGTTCTGCAGCACGGCCCAGATGAAGAGGTCCCTGTACGGGTACATCTTTGGCCTCGTGGAATCCTCTTCAAAGGTTGGCGAGTCGGTCTCGTCCGTGTAAGCCTGCTCCACTTCCTTCACCTTGCTCTTGAACAGCTGAGGGCGACGAAGTTAAGCAACGGTGCGATTAGTGGAAATGGCCCATTTACCCTGGGGGGCAATTGCAGTTTCATGTACATATTATTGTTAACTTTCCCAGAAGAATAGCTTAAGAAAATTTACAGAATGGATAAAAAATATATATTTATATATACATCCTTCCCCAACATACACATACCCCCTACTCACCAAACAGGGCAAAATAACAGTAATTAGCATTTTGTGAATACATTTTATGACAAAATAAGTTAAACGTCAGATTTCATCTAATCAGACAATTATCATCAGAACACTACAGGTAAACTTCTAAATCACGTGACGCCCTGTGGTGGCCACTAAAGAGAAACACTTCTTTAACACACAGGCTTTCGTGACCCGCATTACGATTCGTTATTGTGCCTTGGGTCATATCGGCGTGCAAGTAAAACGTCGTGTTGTCAGACCCTCCTCCGCCCGACTCGGCCGATCGATAAAGTTCTCACGCGACGGAACAAACAATTGCCGTTCTCAAGGTGCGACCGGGAGCATGAACACACCCTCCCAGAGGTTCCTTTAAACGCAAGGTGGGGGGGAAGGTGGGGGGCCTAACACCACCAAGGGCCTCGCGTCCAAGCAGCGATCGGGAGCGGCGATGGCAACCCCGCGCGGGAGCGGCGACTCACGGTCTTCAGCGAGCTCTTCTCCATGGAGCCCTGGTAGATCGGCTCGCACACGTCGCCCAGGAAGTCGTGCAGCACCAGCGACACATCGCGCATCGTGAAGCCCGGCTTGCGGACCACGTCCGGATTGCTGCCACTCAGCGGGCCGCCATTAGCCTCGTCCTCTGCCACCGTGGCGGCCGCGTCGGCTTCGTTGCTGCCGCCGTCTTCGTCGTCGTCGTCGTCGTCGTTCTTCCCGAAGAGGAAGGATCCCCTCTTCTCATCCTTTCGGCGCGCCAGCTTGTCGCTTAGCAGCTTGTGCAGGACGCTCTTGGGTGCCGTGGCGCGGTACAGCTGCTGCAGCCGCTTCAGCGTGAGGAAGGCGCCGATGTTGACGCCGTTCTCGACGAAGAGCTTCACGAAGTCGGGTTTGTCGCTCACCAGCGCCACATGCATCGACTCCTCCAGGTCCTTCGCCTGCAATGCACAACGGGCGCACGCTCGGGTCGCGGCCACGGCTGGCGCGCTACGACGCGTCGTCTTACCAGCCCGTGGCGGCTCGTCGATACCACGGACGCCGGGGCTGGGCTCCGCTGATGGGGTGGTGGTGGGGGGACCAAAATAAATAAAACCACACTCACGATGCTTAACTACTCATTGTAAATATTATGATGTGCCCAGAATTCAGTTTCTGAAGTGGCTCTCTGCTCGCGATAGCGAAGCGTCGGGCATCACAACGCGAACAACATCACACGGCGGAATCCAAAAACCACGTCAGGGGAGCGGCGCACGGCAGCGCGACCACGAGAGATGCGACGCGCCAGAAACGAGCGGCGTTCGGCTCAAGCTGTCGTTCGTAGATAACGACGCTGGCTCTCCACCCTCAACGGCGCCAATGTCGCCACCCACCTACCGTCCAATTGTTCGCCCCTCTGATTATCACGGTTGCTTACGTATGGTGCGAAAGAAGTAAAAAATACGTACGTGCATGCAATCGTTTGTTGGTAAACACATTTGTAACGTTCGTAAAATTTCACGTGAAAAGAGGACATCCGGAACCTCGGGAGAATAACGAAGGAAAGCGGGACGAGCCCTGGCCTGCATTGGCGGGCTGTGCGGCGACAACCGCGCGAAACGACGCAGGGCCGCGGAGTCGCGCGAGTTTACGAACAACCAGGCACCTGCACCAGAGCCCGCCGTTACCTTCCACGCGATGTTGCCGTTGAAGATCTCGCTCTTGGCGATGTCCATCTGGTTCCAGGCGAGCGCCAGGTTCAGCTCGTCCTTGTACTCGGCCGCCTCGTGGCTCTTACCGCGGCACGCTAAACGTGCACCCGGCAAACGACAGACAGATCCCGCGGACGGCTTTTAGCAGACCGATGACGCAAGCGCCGTGAAGCGAGCAACCCACGGAGGGTGGCACGGCACACGACGAGGTGAGGCGTCATTGACACCTCGATACCTCGCCGATCTCATCAAGGAGCATAAACCATCACACAAACTCCGGTCATCCTCGCAGCAGCAGCAGCAGCAGCTTTTTGGCTGGTCCATCGAACAAAGACGGTTACCGCATCACGCGCTTTCAGATGTGCTTCTGGGGCTGTCTGGAACGCTCTTCCTTTTGATATTAGGAAGCCACTGGGGCTATGCACTTTTAAATAATCTAGATTGAAAACTCATTTCTTTAGAACTGCTTTTTGTGTTTAGTTTGTTGTCCTTCCACTGCACCTCAGATGGACGTATGACTAAAGAGACCGACAGACAGAGAGATGGATGAATACATCGAGCGGCTGACCGACAGTGGGTGGGGTGGTTGAGCAGACAGTCGGACGGGCAGACAGACCGACCTTTGAAGAGCGACTTGAGGATCACGGTGTCCATGGGCTCCGCGACCTCATGCTCCTCCTCGGTGAGTGCCGTCAGCATGTTGGACTGCTCCACAATGCTCTTTATCTGCACGGGGAGAGAGTAGGTGGGGGGGCGGGAGGACGAGGGAAGGCCAGTTTCAGGTTGTCCTTCGAGCTCCTACTGTAATTTCAAACTAAAAACATTTTTTTTAACCAGGTAAGGCCCACGGAGCTATATTAGCTCTTTTTCAGAAGCAATCTCGCTATCACAAATGATAGCTCAACGAAGATGATGCCAGTTGTAATTACTGGTGAAACGTCGTACCCAGATTGTAAATGTTGTGGATGTACTCTCCAACACACCGGTGTGCTGTACTAGTAATGAATTGGCACGTTCTGTTTACGTGACAAACCTTACAAGTTGGCTGTGTCGGGTGGTGGCGGGTCTAACGACACATTTATATTAATGGGATCTAAACCAAAAAAACCTGTATTATGGAAAACATTTGTCCCAAAAGGCTACATGTTAAACTCAACGAAGTGGCTTATCACGTGGAAATTTATATCAGTAGCCAAATACTCTAAACGTACATTGATTCTAAAAGGTGGAGTAAAACAACCGGAGGACCCGGATGAAAATCCACGCAACTACTGGGAGAGAGACACCGCAAACTCAAAATACACAGCAGGCGTCAGGGTCGGGATGGAACCCACCAGGCGAGGTAGTTAACATCTCGCCACCGCGGCGCCCTGGACTCTGTACCCCGGGGGGCTCAAATACTGTCATGAGTTTTCTGAACCCGCGGTTCAAATAACACGAGCTCAGTCCGCCATCTCACAGCGGGGCCCGAGCGCCACACGGCCCTGGGTGGCGGCCAGCATCGTGGCATCGCGGCCCGAGGCCGAACCGCCGTCGAGGCTTCCGCTCGCGTTGGAGCGAATGGCCCGCGGAAGCGGACATCACAGAGCTGCCTCAAAGTGACCTCGAGGTCCACTGACACAGCAGGGGGTCAAGCATTAACCCGACCCACCCTGCTACATCGAGTAATGCGAGTTCCCTGGCAGTCAAACCAACATTTTCAATTTCTAGACATGGAATTTTGCCAAATTAAATGCACGACTATATATATTTTGGGTAAATTTTTTGGCAAACTGACTGAGACCATCAACTCATTACACTGGCAAACCCCCAGGTTAATGGCAGGTGGCTGTAACCTGGATTTGAACCCAGGGTCTCATAAGTGGAGGCTCAGGGCTTTGACCTCCCTCCGAGCCTCCCGGTCACCCACAGAGTGCAATATTTGTTTCCATCACAAGAGTCTGTATAGCTCGATTCCTCGACACAGCAACTACGAGCGATGGTCAAACATGCAGGCAGGGCGGCGCAGTGGTAACATTTCTGCCTCGTAGGAATAAGAGCCTGGGTTCAATTCCCGACCTGGGTTCAATTCCCGACCTGGGTGCATCTCTGCAAGCGTTGCCTCTGGGTCCCCTGCTTTCCTCCCCTAGCTAAAGATGTAAATAATTGTAACTGGTAGTGGCCAAAACATCCCCGATGCTGGAAAAAAAATGCTGGAAAATTCACTCAGTTGGTATTACACACAGGGTAGCAACATGACCCCCTACCCCTCCTGGGAAAAATTGGCAGGACCCTCTTGAAGAATGGTCTCGAGACTCACCGAGGTCTTTCCTGAGTAAACAAGCGTAGGGATGATACTAATAATAATACATATAAATTCACACAAGTGACACTTGCGTTGGGCCACAATTCATCGCATTGCCAAATGTGACATTTACAGTAAACACTTTAGACGTATTTTTTTTAAACCATCAATTAAACTACAATTTCAAAACGAAAGGTTACGATGCCCTTTCACTCATCTATCAGAATCTAACCGTGATTTGGGCCATGAGAGATTTGTGGGGTTTGGAACAGGAGGCCAATTTGCTGGAGGCGGCTGTTCCCCGAGATCTGGCAACGTGTGGGAGCCGTCAGCGTCTCGTACATCACGCAACGCCCACACGCGCCCGTGCCGCGCCTAGACTTGCGCAACCAACGCTCACACACGCGGAGCTGGTTTCTGCTCGCGGAAACATCCAGGGCGACCACGACGCCGCCGCCGTACCCAAACGAGCGTCGTCGGTCGGCTGTAGTCTCTACTTGCTGGGCTCCAGCCGGCGGTGGAAATTCCACATTGCTATGGAAATATGTGGATGGGTGTGCCATAAGCAATGGGGCGGTGACGCGGTCGAGCGGTGGCGGATTCGTCAACTCCACCACCTCCACCACCTCCACCACCTCCTCCACCTCCACCACCTCCACCACCTCC
>CM025654.2:10425382-10439813 GCA_014621495.2 Entosphenus tridentatus | reverse complement strand
CCACTGACTCACTCACACATCATACACTGACTCACTCATCATACACTCACTCACACTACCACTGACTCACTCACACATCATACACTGGGAGTGTCATGCTGCCAGCTATGGCTGCAAAGTTTGATCGTACATGTTATATATATATCGTTTATTGTTAAATTTAAATCATAGTTCCTATGATTACTGTTGTTACATTGTTTTTATAGCGTTATTTTGGTGATTTCTAAAACATATGGGTAATCTCAATTGTATTATGGTTGTTATTGTTTGACTTGCATCACACTGGGATTTTTGCACACAGCGGTTTTTTTTGTGGAAAATTTGCTGGTTTATCCAGGATGTTTCTGTTGCGCGTCGTCGCTTTAAGATGTTCTCCGTTCATATTTAGTTTGTTGCGGTTGCACCCGACTTAAGAGCCGCATGGCTCACAGGGCTCACAGGGCTCTACCTAATACATGAAACTTGAAACTTGGGGATCTCGGTGGTGGCGGCTCGGCACTAGGACCACAATCCCACGCGGCGGCCACCACCGACTTAACGACGACTCGTTTAAAGTGTTCACGGAGGTTGATGAACAACTCACGTCGGGTCTAAGTCGTCGTAAAAAGAAATGTAAACGGTGCAACAATCGTCGAATCACGCGTGTGTTAGTTCACCAAGATCCACTCAAATTAGATTGTACAGAACGTTTGTTAATAAACTAGCAGGATAAGACGTTTGATGATGACAGTATGCGATCATAAAAATTATGGTAAACATATGAAGAGAATACCATCGTGACTGTTGTACTTGTTCAGATTATAAGCATGAAATTATTGCAATGATTAAACTCTTTTACAAAATAAGAGACTTACAGTTGGCGATGCTGAACCCAAGCGTCTGATCAGGGTAACAGATGATAAGGATACTTTCAAATCGTAAGGCGATGTTGATTTCCAAACATGCTTGGAACGTGCTCAGGCATGTATGTAATAAAAGCTTATTAATTAAAAATGGAACTCGGTGACTGTTGCCGTAAAAGGGGCAAAGATTAGCAGCGCGTCTTTTCTCTCCTTGCCACGAGGGACACGCTTATGAATTCGCAAAGTGAATGCTATTGACATGCCATGCAGAAGGGCCATTGTCAGAAACGTCGCCTATTTTGCAGTGTTATCGATTAAAGTTTTGCGTTGTTATCGCTGTTTGTTCAGCAGCAGCAGCAGTATCACCATCACCACGTAATTTTCCTATCGGTGAGTTTGAGGATTGCTTCTGAGTGAGACATCGATGCTCCAAACCGACTCAAGTCGACGAGGATCATGAGGGTGAAGAGAGGGCCACATCGATGAAGAGAGGGAGTCATCACCGGTGTTGTGAATGTCACCGATTGCGCCGGGACACTGAACACAGACATCGGAACAAACAAAACGGCGCAGCAAGGAAGCGCCAAGCGATGACGGAGACGCGGCAACAAACACGAACATCCATTATATTGAATTTTGAGGGTCATTAACGGTGCGGGCAACATACCTCCCAGGTTTAATACACCGTATTTAATTATGTCTGGAAAATCACAAAAAAACCTGAACTCCAAGAGCCCCTGTGTCAGGGTTTGCCTGCATGAACAGATGCTGCTGAACACCATTGATCACTGTTATTATCATCGATCATCACTCCGCTGCTGGATGAAGGCTTCCCTGTGCCTCATAATCAACTAATAATCAGCCCACTGCTGGATTAAGGCTTCTCGATGCCTCATCATCAGCTAATGATCAACAGACTGCTGGATTAAGGCTTCCCTCGGCCTCATCATCAGCGAATAATCAATCCACTGCTGGATGAAGGCTTCTCAATTCCACACGAATCAGCACACGAAGCTGAACGCTCCATCTCTGCGCTGGCTGTCCTCCGAGGGACCCCTCCCTCCCTCATTTGGCTTCCACTCCGTCATTATCTTGTCTGTTTAACCACATACGGTACCCTACTATTATTTTAGGACAAACATCAGTCCCCCCTGTACATAGTCGTAATTTACCACACGACACGTCTTACACCAACAAATTACCGAGCCACAAATAACCTTGATTGCAACGCTTCACTGCCACTAACTGCTCGCTTGTACATTCCTGGAACGTAAAGCGAACGTTCAGAAACCTTCCCCAACCCACCGCCTCTGTTATGACCTTCAGTGGACTGTTGGGAGTTGTTACGGTTGTTTGGCCAGCCCCGACCGCCTTTGTTTCTCCAGTGCTCATGCGTTGTTATTTTTCTTGTACACACAAACCGCACCAGGAATTCGCTTGAAGGTTAAGGCCGAGTCGACGTAGGGGAGAGATCCCCACACCGGTTCTGGCCGGTTCTGATATCATTCGCCACTGACGGTAGCCGTGGCTGGGAATCGAACTCTGTCTGGTGGCCACGGGGTTGGTGGCGCAGTGCGCTGGCCACAACGCTGCCGCCGCCGCAGCCGCGACAGCAACCAGCCGCTTTGCAACAAAAATTACAAAGTGAACATAATTCCTACCAAATCGGCCAAAACGTATAATTTACGAATTAATGAAGGCCCTATTTGGAGGTGGGGAGGTGGAGCGGTGGCGCAGTGGTGAGCGCGCTGCGCTGTCAGCCAGAGTTCGATACCAGGCTCCACCTGCTTTAGGGGCGCCCACACCGAGTTTATAAGCGAGCTGTGACGTTCTTAAGATTTGTACCGTATGCTCTGGATGATAAGATGCGCCCCAAACCTTCCCCACAAGTATGTTAAAGCACCCATGTTTCGTGCGTCTTATAATAATTCGGTGTGTGTGTTACCAGGTGTGTGTGTGTGCCCTCCAACAACAACGGATGGCAGAGGAACGATGCTCACAACAACGAGCGGAACGTTGGGGGCTAAAACACAGAAAGTTGGCACAGTAGGGGGCATAGGTGGTGCATCGGCCACTCATCTCAGTCAGCCAACCCATTGGCACCTGCTGGGTGTCCCGAGACATCCTCCTGCACCTAGCCTGGCACATTAGGGGGTACAGCTGGTGGTGCATCAACCAGTCTTCTGTCAGTCGACCCGTGGCACCTGGGTCTGCTCCCTCAACTCCTGCCAGCGAGCGTTCGACACTTCACGTGGCCTCAACGTGCACCTAGCCTGGCACAAGCGCCGTGGTGACGTCACCGCCACTTTGTGCCGAATGGCGACTGTTGTGGTGTGTGTTACCAGATGTGTGCAACATAAGACACCGGGGCACAAGTTTCGGATGTGCAAAGTCTTTCATTACTTTTCAATTCGTCACTCGTACAGCACCACCGGTGTGTGGGAGAGTAAACCCACAACATTTACAAACCGATTACTGTGTGGGTTTACTCTGCAACACACCAATGCGCTGTACTCGTAACGAATTGTCAACGTTCTGTTTACGTGACTAACCTTTACTAATTGGCTGTGTCGGGTGGTGGCGGGTTTAACGACACATTTATAAGTACGCGATCTAACCCAAACCAAAAAAAAACCCTGCATTATGAATGTCAGAACAGTAATACAAGTGTGGTAACATTCTGGGGTGGCACGCCACCACCACCACCACTATCCGGTACGCGTCTCGCCGTGGCTTCTTGTCTTGTGACGCATCACGCGAATCCTCCACCAGCCGACGAGCAACACGGAACACATTTTCGCACCCGACGCACCGCATCCACCATACACACGATCTGCTTATGGCCGTGGCTACTTGTCAACATTCCACAATCTACCAGCGAGCCGAAAAAAATTCACCGATACATGAATCCGTGTATTGAAATGCATTTTCATATATTCTGCTCGGAATCACTGCGCACTGAGAGACAGGAAGAGAAGCGGACGGATGAAGGAACAGTCGAAACATCATCACATCGACTGCTGAGAGGATGGTCAGAGCAGGCCTGGAGGGCAAAGAGACACCTCAACGGGAGGATGATCATGATGATGGCGATGATGGCCAATTGACGAGAGCGGAGGTGGAATGGCAGCCAACGGGAAGGGAGAGAACGGAGCGATGGGATCGGCCAATGATGTGCAGGAGCGAGACGGACACTCCGCGGATTGAATGGTGTGGCAACTGGCCCAATGTCGCAACGCAGCGCGACTCTCACGACAGGACGAGTCTTGAGGCTCGCCGTGGTGTTCTTCTATACCTGGGTCAATGGAAGACTCTGGCATGACACGAGATGTGTGCACAGTTATTTGGATAGGCAGATTGATAAAAAAAAAGGACGATCATCGGAATATAATGACGCCAGGGGGACGACGATGATGATAATGGTGTTCATCCAATTAATGATAATGACGTCAGATTATAACGATGATCCAATTTATGTCAGGCGATGAGAACGAGGACGTGAACGTGGGTGATAGGGATGACGATCAGAATATAAATGAAAACGATGATCCAATCGATGGCGACGACGACGACGGGAGAATGCATCTTGATGACGATGCACACAGTCACGCCTTTCGAGGCTCGTGTTAGCGAGCACCTATTAAGCCTGCCGCATCGCACAACGGGGGTGGTGGTGGTGATGCGTGGCACAGCAACGCACCACGTCCGAAGGCATTTGTATCCCCCGGTGTTGACACACACACACCGAGCACAAAGGGGCTCGTTTAAGTCTGAGTCGACCTAAGCGAGGCTCAGCATCGGTTAGCCGTGACCGGGAATCGAACCCACGTCCGCTGGGTTGCGTAACGCGGTGCAGGGACCACTGTGCCACCGCTCCCCACACTAACACAGACAAGTGTCTCCCCGTGGAGCCGACACACGACTACTGGGTGGGTGGAGGTGGACAAGCGCAGTGAGTGAGCAACTCTTGTGCACAGGCATCGCACGCAGGTATAACACAGATCCCACGTGGCACACACACACGCACGCGCAGGCCGTTGGGGCGAGTGCTGCTCGCGATCACCTTGTGAAGGCAGGTGCGGTACAAGAGGGAAGTGTAGTGGCCGGAAAACACCACGCCCGGCCACATTTGTCTCCACAGTGCTGATGTTGACACGCCGCACGAGGTACTCGTTTAAGGGAGGCCCGGTTTCGGGGTTGTATCACACGCACGCACGCCTAAACCGGTGTACACACAGGCATCTAGCAACATACACAGCGATAGCCAGGTATGTGCACTATGTTATGTATATACACACACGTGTGTGTGTGTGTGTACTCACCTCGTCTTGAGGGCCAAGACTCGCCATGGCTCTCTGAGCCACCGCACGGCTCCGGGTTGAGTCTCCTCTCGTGAGTCTCTGTCCTCCCCGGTCTGTAGCGAGCGAGGTGGGGCCAAATGAAACGACGTCGCGACCCAAAGCCTCGCGACTTACCCACCACTCACTGTGTGTGTGGGTGTGTCACTCGGCTATGCACAATGGTTACAGGGGAAACGAGCCAGTGCCGGGCGGTCTGTGTGAGTGTGTGTGTGAGATGAGAAGGCGTGGTGACCTACACACAACCGATGACTTCAAATCTGAATATGACAAAGCGAGCACCATCACAGCAGAAAGGCCTGGAAAAAAAACCTTCATGAGCTTCAAACAGCACACACAGACACATGTGCAATAATGCTTCCGTTCATCAAGCCAATTGGATTATTCATCGGAGTCCAGACCGGTTTCGAGCTTATGGGTCTCATCATCAGAGTTTAAGGTTTGTTAAACTTGCTGGATTACCAGGTGTTATTTGGCAAGAGTGGGTGGGGGGGGCATAGACGTGGAAACATAGACGCACAGCACAAGGCTTGTGTTGGGTGTACTCTACCATATGCCCTGCTGTATGTAACCTGCATTTCCAGTTTGTGTCATTCTCGCTCCTTCGAAGGGCTTCTCGGCGTCTCGTCTGTCACTCCCATTGATGTCCTCCCCCCCGCCCCCCACGTGTGCAGATAATACTGACTCCATGATATGTAGGGTGTCTCAGCATATGTCTACAAAATACACGTATATTTAGGGGGGGATCGACAATTTTTGAATACCTGTTGGATCAACTTTCTACCCCCACATATGGCGTTGGGGGGGGGCTTCACTTTATTTTTTATAACTTCTTGATTGAGGCCTTCTGAAAGGCTCTTATCATTTAGCTGACGGACAACGGAACGCCACGATTTTATAATAGATGCTGTTGTCATAAAACTCCAGAAAATAATAAAAGGTCTTAAAACTGGTGCTCGATAGCCCGTGAGCCACTGGCCTTGTTAGATGTGTGCACAGATAAGTTGTTGAGTTTGTCTTTGGAGCCGTCCATAAATTACGTCACGCACCTGGGGGGGGGGGGGGGGCGCCCTCCCTGTCCGCGTTGTGACGGGGGGGGGGTGAGAAATGTGACGTCACATCAAAATCCGCAACTTTCAATAAATATAGACAACACGTTCTACTTAACTAAATAGACTTTTAAATAAATGTTTGCTCCTACAACATCAGAGGGCAGCGCCACAATAAATGCGCACTACAATGACAATAGTTTAAAGCGATTTGAAGCATGTTTTATTTTCAAAATGGAAATATGATTTTTGGGGGGGGGGGGGGAAGCAGAGCTTTGTGACGTCATATTTAAGGGGGGTCTGACTTTTTGTGACGCCGTGTGACGAGTGGGGGGGGGTCAAAAATCGTCCACAATCGCGTGACGTCATTTATGGACGGCCCCTTTTGTCTTCCTTTAAACGAGGGGTGCTCTGGCTTTGAGATGATGTCATCGGACTCGGACAAAGAGCCCAGCGGAGTGAGTCTCGCGACAACCTCACCGCGCCTCGTCTCTGCCTCGTCACCACCGAGTGGAGAGGCAGAGACGCGCGCATGATTCGTGACATCGCAAGTGACACCACAAAACGCCGGTCGCCCCAATCCTCCATCCACAGTCCACACCCGGACTGCCCTTGCAACGACATCGTTTTTGGGCGTTGGTGCTAGATAACATTGTCGTGTGCAAGAACACGGACACCAAATATCAACAAATCTTTGAAATTCTTTAGCCAGCCAGCAAGCAGCCCCTCTGATGGTAGTGATGCTGCTGATAATAATGACGATAGGAAATTAACCGCATATGGGGGGGGCAGCGAGCGACTCGTGAAGCACGGAGAGAGAAGAGGTGCGGTGCTTGCGATTAGACCGAGAGATAGAACGAGGAACTCGAGGACTAGGGAACATGCACACGTTGAGAGACATCACGTTCTCATTCTCGCACACCGCACGGTTAAGTAAAGAGCGCCTTTAAGATCGAGGCAACGTCCGCGATTGAAAGCCACGCGACTTGCTTCAGGCGAGGCCGAACGAATTGGCTCCGTTGAGCTTCCAAAAGTTAGGGGGCCGTCCATAAATGACGTCACGCACCTAGTGGGGGGAGGGGGTCAGACATTTGTGACGATGTGTGACGAGGAGGAGGGGGGTCAGAAATGTGACGTCACATCAAAATACGCAACTTTAAATAAATATAGAATTATTGTTGTTATAACAACACTCCTACAACATCAGAGTGCAGCGCCACATTAAATACGCACTACAATGACAATAGTTTAAAGCGATTTGAAGCATGTTTTATTTTTGGGGGGTGGGGGGACAGAGCTTTGTGACGTCATATTTGAGGGGGGTCTGACTTTTTGTGACGCCGTGTGACTAGGGGGGGGGGGGGTCAAAAATCATCCAAAATCGCGTGACGTCATTTATGGACGCCCCCTTAGCGGTGGGTCGCAGTGTGGGACGTGAACACTGCGGCTACGAGACTTTGCGAGTCCCCTTGATGTTGTGCACTCTTGAGAACGTACAGTGCCCACTCGTAACCTGCCAACCCCCACTCTCCCCGCACATCCGCTTTCCTGTCTCACATACAACACGAGCAGACCACTGTCGTGTTTGTGTTCATACCAGCTTCACAAAGGACTGGGGTGCAAAAGCTGCTGTTTGCCGAGTAGCGACGGTGAAGGTGTCACCCAGGGAATGTTTGTACGTTGAACTTCTTTCGCGCCGTACGTAGCCAACCGTGCTAATCGGAGGTGCGGGGGAAGGACAACAAACTAACCACACAAAAAGCAGTTTTCAATCGAGATGATTTAAAAGTGCATAGCTCCAATGGCTTCCGAATATCTGAAGGAAGAGCGTTCCAGACGGCCGCAGAAGCAATCATGAAAATCGTGCGATGCGGTGACCACCACCGTCTTCAATTGCAAGTGAAGCGGGTGGGTGGCCTGGTCGCCCGGAGCGTGCGAACGCAGTGGCCACCACGTAGGCACTGAACCGGCACCGCTGACAGCCTGGGTTTGAATCCGGGTTTGAGCCGCCCGTGATGAAACGGGGTTCTTAAAGCGCAGTTTGTGATCCCGGCTGTGATATCGTGTTGCGATGGAGACTGAACGGATCTATTTATTTCAATTACATTTCTCCGTGATGATCATTTATTGTTACGTGCATTCCCCCCCCACCCACTCGTTATTCATGTATTCATCCTTTTCTTTTTGATTTGCTAAGCGATGGGGGGTTTTGTTTTTGTATAATCTGTGTAAGGGACCGGATAATTGATGTTGGCAGCGTTGTGGGATGCAATTGTATGAATTACGCTATATAAAATGAAATTGTGATGATTATCTCTCGTGTAATGTATTCTTGCAAATGGCAGTAATGTTCGTTCAGGAACGAAGTGCCAATGCCGAGGTCTACTTACCACAAGGGGGCTTCGAGAGAGCGATTTTGGAGTTGTTTTTATCCCCCCTCCATTGAAGGATCGCAGACGACAATGGTTTATACAATAGAGTCCACAGTTTGGGCTGCATCGTCACAATCGCACTGTGGCTGGGCATTAGTTTATTTTTGTTACTTTTGAAGAAATTAACATCGGCCTGTTGATGTTCAACCAGTGTGGTTGATGGGTTCCACCGGCGCATTTACAGGACATCTGTGAAAAATATCTTTATAGCTCATCGGATTCCTAGGGGAATGTAAAAGCCAGAAGGTGCGATGTTTGGCCCTTGAATGAGGCGTTTATTCTGGACATCAGGGAGGGGGGCAGAGGGGGGGCAGGGGGGTGGAATGGATTCGAAGCTCGCATCTCATTGGTTGACAGCTCGGCGCTATGATCCCTGACGTTGGTTTGCTAGTGCAGCTCTGAAGACCAAAAATGTTTTCAGTTCGACTTTTAACAAACACCGCCATAGAACAGTGTGTATGTTGAACTTCTTTCGCACCGTACGTGGTCAGCCGTGCTCATCGGAGGTGCATTAAGGCGCTCGACCTGTGGCGTGGGTAAGAGCAGTTGAACGGATAAATAAACAGCCAAACACCTGTAACTTTACGCCTATTTTACTTTTTAAAAAAAGATCATAACAATAATGAGAATAAAAAATAATGAAAATCCTGCATGTTTGTAAAAAAAATTAAAGAGTGCAAAACTTTCAAGAACTTTTAAAACGATCTCTGAAACCTGCATATATAAATGTACAGCAGCGTGAATAGAAGAGAAAAAACATCACGTGGGGAAACATTTACGTCGACGGGAACGGCGAAAAACGCCCCGCGGCTTTCAGACCGAACGCTTCAAGTGCGGCACGTCAAGGAAGCGAAAGATCCAGGGAGGAATTTCGATCGATCGTTGTCCTCTGCTCAACAATGTCAACCATAAAACCGTGGCAGTGCTGCACAATCACACGCTGGACTGCGTAACACGAGCTCAACACATTCGTCAATAACACCGCGCACACAGAACAGGGGAGGGAAAACAGCACTTGTACGCACCGTGTTTTCTCCAGATTATAAAGACGCACTTTTTATCCTGCACTTTCAAAATCAACATTTGGGGTGGGCTGTCTTGAAATCCGGTTGGACGCGCGCGTGCCTCAAATGAGTCACCGTACCCGGTGCGGTCTGTTACTAAACATCTCCCACTGGGGAGATAAAGGCGGCCGGGCGTGGTGTCGGCCACCTCACTCGTGCGCCGTGCAGGCCTTCATAGGTGCTGCTGCTCGCTAAAAGCACTCGCCCCCCCCCCCCCAAACAGCCTGTGAGAGGCTACACGGGGGGGGGAGGGATCTTTGTCCACATTTGTGACACCGGGCGCGAGTTTGATGCGCGTCTTACTCTGGAGGGCGTCTTATAATCCGGAGAATGCGGATCATAGGCAACGTTCTAGGCAATGGCCCCGGATTCATGGCGAAGATGAAAGCGGCGATTGCCCCAAAATAAAACGTTGCTTTCTCTATAAATATGCCGTATATCCTGGTCAGAGGCAAAGTTGTGAAGCACACGTGTTGAAATTTTATTTTTTAATAGCTCTGTTCTTGTTAGCAATATAACTCACGGGATTTTTAACCGTACGTGCGACATCAAACGTTATCGAACGTGCTGAAGCTTTGACTGCTGTTGTAATCTGTCGCGAACATTTTACAACCAACTTGCCCTCCGCGAGAGAAATTCACCAAAGTGCAATTTTACATCTTTCTCGATTACCCAGCTTACCCATGCGGGTTCACATGATCGGCAAAGCAGTGGCTCGTGGTTTTCACACTGGACTTGCGCTGCACACGTTCGATTTCCCGGCGCGGCAGTCGTAAAAATCAGTTCAGTTCATTTATTAGGTATAGCCCTGTGAGCCATGCGGCTTTTGAATCGGGTGCAACCGCAACAAACAAAAATATGAACAATGGTGCAAGCTTCTTAACCCATCCCCCCCAACCATTTCTGTCCACCCAGCCGCACCGTGCAGTACTGCTGCACACGGTTAACAGCGCGGTGAACGGTTAGTCGAGCGGTAAGTCGTGTGCGGTGGGGTATAGTAGTGTGGGTACCGCCACCTCTTCTTAAGACATCTGGCCAGCCTGCAAGGCGAGGCCAACGTACCCTCGAAAGTCTCGAGGTCTTCTCTAGAGTTTCTCTCGAGGGGGGGCGGGGGGGGGGGCTTTTGTGCCAGCAGTGGCGTGGGCAGGGCCATTGCAGGGGCTGCACCTTTAACCAAGTTGATTTGCGGATGTGAAAGAATCTCAAGGATATTGAACTAGAACTGGGGTCGGCAACCAAAACAAGAAGAGCACATTTTTTGATACTATTCGGTAAAAAAACAAAACTCAATAGCTCGAGGGCCACAATGCACGTGGACAGGAGACGGTGGGTCCTTAATAAATGACGTCACCAAACAGTTCCTTGATGAGCCGCGTGCGTGCTCCGGAGACGCAGGTGGCCGACAGCTGCCCATGGTGAACTGGACTCCCATGGTGAACTAAACTTCCATGGTGAACTGGACTTCCATGGTGAACTGGACTTCCATTGTGAACTGGACTTCCATTGTGAACTGGACTTCCATGGTGAACTAAACTTCCATGGTGAACTGGACTTCCATTGTGAACTGGACTTCCATGGTGAACTAAACTTTCATGGTGAACTGGACTTCCATGGTGAACTAAACTTCCATGGTGAACTGGCTTTCCTACGTGAACTCGACTTCCAAGGTGAACTGGGCTTCCATGGTGAACTAAACTTCCATGGTGAACTAAACTTCCATGATGAACTGGACTTCCAAGGTGAACTGGACTTCCATGGTGAACTGGACTTCCATGGTCAAGCAGAGCCACACTGTGGTCCTTAAAGAGCCGCACGCGGCTCCGGAGCCAGCAGGATGCCGACCCCTGAACTAGACGGACATTGTTCTTCCCATTGTGTGTTCCAAACTGTCATTTAATTTACTGTTCAGTGGCATCCGCGTCAACCAGGTGTTTCAAATGGCCAACAGACCTCTGTAATAAGTCACACACAAGCCCATGTGGCCAGTGGCGGTAGTGTGGTCGCCATGAGGCCTGGTGCAAGCGATTAAATGGGGCCCCTTGGTCAGGTCAGACCCGTGGCCCTCCATCCCGTATGCCCCAGTGCAGTTTCATTGCACGCACGTGTGTACGTAAAACTTATTTAACAACGTACGTAGCCAACCGTGCTGAACGGAGGTGGGCGGGAAAGGACGACAAACTAAACACAAAAAGCAGTTCGGCAGAGTTGGCACTTGTCCGAGTTTTAATCCAGACAGTCCAGACATTGGCATTTGTGTTTGGGTGGCAGGAATAGATTTGTACTGAGATCTGGTATCTGTATTGCTGTTGAACTGTATTACAGTGAACTGCACAGTGCTGATAGATCTCGGCTGATTAAGTAAATATTTTTGGGTTTTTTGTCTACAGTGGAAAAGGTAGCAACTCAACAATGAATTGCTACACCGCTGTGGCATCAAATGACATTCGGTTGAGTGCTGACATTTGATGCAAATTCAAAGCGTTGCATCCAGGGAATGCCTCAACACAACAGAGATAATTTAGAACAAATTAACTCAAGTGCCCAGATCACGTGCAAAGCGAATCAAGTTCTTTTTTTCAACGCGTCCCCAAACTTTTAATTTCCCCCATACACAGATGTGCAGATGTGCATCACGACACATTTGCGTCCCTCTTAAGTCTCACTGAGTGCCGAGCTCCCCCTGACTCCGATAAGCGAACCGACCCCCCCGTTTGTGAACCGGGCAAGTGAGGTCATTCGGGGTTTTCCCTGCGGCGGATTGACTGGGGTCTGTGAGCTCTACGCTGGCCGTGCAGCCCATTTTTTCGCAGGCCAGGTAGCCCACTCTCCAAAAGAGAGCTACTCTCATTCAGCTGGACCACCCTCGGAAAGAGTTTACGGCATCATCGGGTCAACGCGGAAGACGAGAGTCTTCAACGAAGCGCTCTCGCGTTGGTCAGCTTCAGGGTTGTGTTTACGTTTTTAAAAAAAATCCATGGAATTTTTTTTTAAATGATAACATTATTTTTGTTCAGTCTTGGAATAGTGTAACCGACACCAAGGAAGGAAGCAAAGGGAGATTCGGAGCCGAGACGAAAGAACCACACAGCCACGACGTGTCGGGGGCAAGAAATGAGCTGTGCTAGGACGTACCGTGGGCCAGATCTGGTTTTTAACGGCCGCGGAAACGCGGCATGAGGCCACCATCAAATGGCCTCGTTGGCAAGAAGCTTGGATGTAAACGCCACGGAGTTGTAACTTCAAGTAATACTGCTGCATAGGTTTTCGCGGGGTTGTCCTGCATAGCTCTCCTGATGCACACTGTTCTGCACGGTGCAAACCCGAAAACACACGGAGGGAACTATAGTGCCGAGTGTGTCCAGGTGAAAACGCGAGCACCCGATTTGGCAAAGGTGCTATACCGCCACCAAGCTGCCTAAGGGTGAGGCTTCGACATCAATATGAAAGAGCCCTCTTTATTATTGAGTTAAAAACAGCCTGTTCCGTAATTACAGTTAGGCGAACCTCGGTAGAATATTTATTTCTCTGTGTCTTCAAATAAACATCAATTACGACACGATGCTCACACGGATTTATGTAAAATGTGTTTTAAAGTTTCACCCGCAAAGTTAAACCAAAGGGACAAGAATACAGCCGTTCACTGTTGGGGTAATGATATCCTAGTAGTATTAGGACAAAGCCTAAGAGGCCAACCCTCTCTACAGCATTTGACGTTACTGTGGCATACCGCTGCGGGGAGGCTGCGGGCTAGTTGCATAACATTAGTAAGAACCATCCTTCGTCTGTTGTTTAAAGTAATATAAGTTAAGAGAAAACCTACCTTCGACAAGGATCTTCCGAAACACCATTACTCATGACGCAAAATGGCACCCGTTCCCACATTTACCAATTATTTTCTTTTAAATATAAATTGCAATTACACGTTGCATGCACCTGATGATTGGTAAACACCTCCCATGTAACATAGTGCTGAATCAAATCCTCTGATTTGGTTAGGGCAGCGTAGTCTAATCATCCAGGTTGGCCTAGTTACCTAGTCATAGTGCCCAGGCTGACCTAGTCATAGTGGCCATGGTGGCCTAGTCATAGTGCCCAGGCTGACCTAGTCATAGTGCCCAGGCTGACCTAGTCATAGTGGCCAGGCTGGCCTAGTCATAGTGGCCAGGCTGGCCTAGTCATAGTGGCCAGGGTGGCCTATTCATAGTGGCCACACTGGCCTAGTCATAGTGGCCAGGCTGACCTAGTCAGTGACCAGAGTGGCCTAGTCATAGTGGCCAGGCTGACCTAGTCATAGTGACCAGCGTGGCCTAGTCATAGTGACCAGGCTGGCCTAGTCATAGTGGCCAGGCTGACCTAGTCATAGTGACCAGCATGGCCTAGTCATAGTGACCAGCGTGGCCTAGTCATAGTGACCAGAGTAGGCTAGTCATAGTGACCAGGCTGGCCTAGTCATAGTGGCCAGGCTGGCCTAGTCATAGTGACCAGCGTGGCCTAGTCATAGTGGCCATAGTGGCCTAGTCATAGTGCCTAGGCTGGCCTAGTCATAGTGGCCAGGCTGGCCTAGTCATAGTGACCAGAGTGGCCTAGTCATAGTGGCCAGGCTGGACTAGTCATAGTGGCCAGAGTAGCCTAGTCATAGTGGCCAGCATGGCCTAGTCATAGTGACCATGGTGGCCTAGTCATAGT
>CM025654.2:10360724-10409605 GCA_014621495.2 Entosphenus tridentatus | reverse complement strand
GACTGGGTGGGTGTGTGGGTGAACAGGTGAGTGACTGGGTGGGTGTGCGGGTGAACAGGTGAGTGACTGGGTGGGTGTGTGGGTGACCAGGTGAGTGACGGGGTGTGTAGTGAACGGGTGAGTGACTGGGTGGGTGAACGGGTGAGTGAGTGACAGGGTGGGTGGGTGAGTGACTGGGTGGGTATGTGGGTGAACGGGTGAGTGACAGGGTGGGTGGACGAACAGGTGAGTGACTGGGTTGGTGTGTGGGTGAACAGGTGAGTGACTGGGTGGGTGTGTAGTGAACGGGCGACACTCACTCTGGGTAGTCCACCGAGCTGCTCTTGCGCTTGTACCCCGAGCTCTCGGGCGCCAGCTCGGCCAGATTGCCGGCGACGAAATCTGGGGGGGTGCCGCCTCCCGGGAAAACGCCGCCGCCCCCCCCCACGACTCGTCCGCCAGGGCCCATCGTTACCGAGCCCCCCGAAGGGAGCGACCTCGGCACCCCACTTCCTCTGCTGCCAAGGCCCCCCAGGCCGCCCCCGCCGGGGGAAAAATCCCCCCCAACCGTGGAGGAGACATCCAAGCCCTGTTCCGCGAGCAGGTCACCTGGGGAGAGACGTAATAATGTCGTTGTCGTCATCGTCAGTCTTCACCATCATCATTGCCGCTGCTGTCAACATCGTTATCATCGTCCCTTGATATTCGCAATGGCGACTTGGCGTTGTATTGTCACTGTAACCACCAGAGGAGTCACGAACATCACCATCATCAATGGCAAAATATCAGCTTCTAGTAAACAACAATTTGTCAGAAAATGGAGTTAATCACCGGTTCAATGTCAAGGTTATTTTCAAACGTGGTAACAATGTGCTCACACATTACAACAACAGTAGGCAGCACTAAATGGTGATGTCACCACAGCGTTTGTGCCAGGCTAGGTACACTTTAAGACTATTACATGAAGTGTCAAAGATTCGCTGGCAGGAGGAAGTCACGGGACTGACCCAGGTGTTATGGGTTGACTACTGTGCCAGTCTAGGTGCAGGTCACAGGACAGACCCAGGGGCTATGGGTTGACTACTGTGCCAGTCTAGGTGCAGGAGTTCACAGGACAGACCCAGGGGCTATGGGTTGACTACTCTACCAGTCTAGGTGCAGGAGGTCACAGGACAGACCCAGGTGCTATGGGTTGACTACTGTGCCAGTCTAGGTGCGAGAGGTCACAGGACAGACCCAGGGGCTATGGGTTGACTAAGACAACTAGCAGATGCACCTTGCTGTGCTTTCCGCCCGACGCTCCACTCAGTGTTGTGAGCGTCACGCACACATCCACATCACCGATGCCTGTCATTGTGAGCGGTGGTGCAGCGGTTAGCGCACTGCGCTATGAACCCAACACCAGTGACGGTTATCTGAACCCGTCCTGGGCCTCCCCTAGGTTGCCTCCAATGAGTACCTGGTGCGGTGCGTGAACATCATCACTGGGAAGACAAAGGCGGTCCGGCACGGTGGTGGCCACGCACCCCCTCGTGTGCCGTGCTGGCCTACACAGGTGCTCGCTAACAGAACTTGTCCCAACAGTCTGTTGAGGCTATATGGGGGATCTTTGTCTTTATGTGTGGGGTACAGACCCATCTGTACTGTGCGTAATCCAGAAATATGTGTAATGACAGGGTGCCACCTGTCAGCCAGGAGGGGTAATCACGGGTATGGGCGCGTTATATAATAACCAACTACAAGGGGGGCGTGTCTGGGTTAAAGGTAACAGGCGGGGTCAGTCGGGAAGCTCGGGGAATCTGCTGGAAGGTTCTAGAAGGGGGCGTGGCGAGGCTCCGCCTCCGGCCGGGAAGTATGTAGGGGGAACGTGACCGAAGGTTCGGAGCTGTCGCGAGGTCCCGGGTCTTGGCCGCGTCGCTGCTCGCCGTCATCTCTCTTCGTCGTCCGGCCGCTTGGCCGATCTCCTGCACGGCTCCCATCGTCGTCATCGCTACATTAGTCAGCCAGCTATGTAGTTAGACGCCGACGGTGGGGCTGTGTCAAAAGGTCGGCTGTGTGTAGCTTTGTAGACCCGTTTCTATATGTCGCACAGTGTTTGTGCCCGAGTGTGAGAAATAAATAAGAAGCCCCCTGCACGACGTGTCTCAGAAGTCGCTCATTACACACGTAGCCAGGCACCCGCCCAGACCTGCCGGTGATCTGGGACGTGTCCGTTCACCCAATTAACAGATCAGCCGCTTAACGAAGGCACGTTACCGCTCAGGAATCTCCGTAATTCTATGCTCAATTGTATGCTTATTCCGTTTTTTATTCAAATTTTTTAGACTTTTTTTTTCCTGAAACCAACATCAAAGTAAATGATGAATACAGTTAATGTAAATTATATAAATATATATTTTTAAGTTACAATATTTTGGGCTTTCCAGACGAAATCGTTTCATAAAGGAATTTATTTATCAGTCGAGTCACGGCTATTAAACAAATGCTGTTATGTTGCTGGGTGTTCTAGAAACTCGTCATTCATTTTAGCTGTTGGGTTGATCAGCGCAAAAGCTTTCATTTTTTTAGTGTTCTGCAAATAATTTGCACCCATTTATAAGCAAATGTCTCCGATATCAAGTTGCACATTTCCATACCCTCGTTGCCAAAAAGCCACATTGTGACATGGTTAAATAAAGCACATAATTGGTCGAATGAGGTCAAACGTAACAATTTCGACAGACCCGCCGAGCAGGAAGATTTCAAGGGTTTGGAGGCTTAAATACCACCCAGGGCTTCTGCTATTGCATGTGGAGGGAGCAGTTCTGCTCTGATGCGGATGGTAACCTGAGATTGGATGTCACTGCGTTTGTTTTCGCGGTTGTGCCGCACAGCTCTCCAACGTGTTTTCGGGCCGCGTGCCGTGCGTTGTCGTTCGGTACCATGTCCGACGTTTCGCTCCACGTGCCTGGGAGCTTCTACCAAAACGGAATTCCGTTCCTTAAAAAAGCTGAATGTTGAGTGGTTGAAGAACGTGGGGGCCTTCTGTGGAAATGGAAGCGGTGCGACCAGAACGCAAAGCAGAGAGCCACCTTGAGAGGTTACTTCTAAAGAAAGCCGATTGAGTGGCGACCTCGCGAACCAAGTAACAAACATCAGCTTCAACGACGGTGCCGACGGATCTGAGCCGTAGAAATAATAAATGTGCCCCTCCTTGCTGGCACAACAGCCCACAGAGCCACAATCAGAAAATATGGAATCTAATGTTTAACAAAGCATTCAAGTTTTCATATCCTTGGTTCTTTCGATAAAGTCAAGTAGATAGAAAATAAAAATAAAATAAAATGTAAATTAAAAATTAAATTACAAATAAAAGCACATTTGTATTGATTTTTATTTATTTATAATTTTTCATTTTATTTTAATTTTCTACCTACGTGACTTAACCGAAAGAACCAAGAATATGAATTCCTGCAGTCACGAAAGTCTTAAGTTAAAAAAGATTCAAGGTTCACAGCATAAACAATTATACAAGTGCGGCAGTAAGAGCACCGCAGCATCAGCCTGGTGACCTGTGTTCGATTCCCAGCCACGGCTAACATCAGTGGCGAGTGACATATGAATTGGAGGATGCCCCCCCGACCCTCCCCACCCCGCCCACCACAACTTCACCAACCCACGCTGGTGAGTGTGGCGAAGTATGGTCAAAGAACCACAACCGCCAACACTGTATGGGAAGGCCCTCGTCTCGCAGTGGAGTGGCAAAGTGCTGTAAATTGTTAACGTTCAGCAAACATTTTAAACGGAACTACAGGAGGGGACTGAAGGAGGGAATGCACCGAAGGCAACGTCGGCCGCGGAGATGGAGCGATGAAATGAGCTCGCGTGCAGGTGCTAGGTGGATTGTTGCATCCCACGGCCGTGAGAGATTGCGATGGCCTGGGAAGGTCTTTGTCCGGCAGTGGATAACGCGCGGCTGATGATGAAATGATAGATTTGAGCTGGATTAGCAAATATAATTTACGAACGCAGAGTGTTATAAATTATGAGAACACTGAGAACGTTAAATGCAGTGAGTGGGGCCAAAGTGTGAACGCATGATAGACTGAAAGAAATCCATCCATGTCAGGACGTGCCACAACACCATCACAGCACTGTCTGCATGAGTTCATGCAACCGCCTAATGAGACCAAGTCAGACTCGCGTGCCTATGACCAAATCACCCAAAACGAAGCCCAATCTCATCAGATCTCGGAAGCTAAGCGACGCTGAGCCTGGACAGCGCTCGGACAAGGAGACCACCATGCATACGCGGCGTTACAGGCCCCCCAGAGGGGCTACGTGATGGAGGGCAGTGGATTAGCGTCCGTTGTTGTACTGCACTTCCATGCTACAACCTTCACCAAAGCGCTCACGCACGGCCTGGAAGGGCCCTTAATCAAGCAGTGGATTGACGAAGCGCTGCGCTGTTGCTGCACACAAGCACACGTCCGTATACCACACCTACACACGCCGTCCCAATACTGCCTGCAGTATTTAAATGTGACCACGAATTAGATTTTTTTAAATGATGATGATAATAATAATATACCAGACGTGCACACATCATCATAACAGAGTCTGCATGATTGAAATAGGCCACCCACAAAGCTGCATTTATACCCAGCAGTTAACTCGCCCTGTGCACACCCGACCCACCCGTGCGGTGGTGGTTCTGCACGTGGCTGGCTGCAATCCAGCACTGGAGGCAGTGAGGGTTGGTGGCTCACAAAAATGTTGCGAAACTGCCATCCCGTGGGGGATCGAGAAGGTGGCCAAACCCTGGCTCGCCAGGAGAGGGCAGCAGAGCAAACTGCGAGCGAATATCAACTTGTTTCCATCTGTACGGGGCCCCTCGCACGCATGGGTATTCTCCAACTTGTATAAACACTCATTGGTTGGCTGAAAACATCTTTGTAAGGAGAGGAACGCAGAGCTGGGGCAATTGTTGATAGCGCTGCCTCCCAGCTTGGTCTGTGATTCCTCAGCATTTGAGAGATTACATGTGCATGCAAGACGACGCTATAAAAACTAAACATCATTATTATTTATTATGATCATTACACTGATAAAAAAAACCCCCCCCCCCCCCCCCCAAAAGCTTAACAGGCTCTTGGTGAAAGCGCTCTTATCGAGGACTACAAAAGCCGTTGGTGCGATCTGCTCCACGCCCGGCCGCCTTTGTCTCCCCAATGCTGATATTCCCATATCGCAGCACGTGCCTCCTTTAATGCTGTTGGCCTAATGGGAGGCCCGGAGCCGGTTCAAATGACTGTCACCGATGTTAGAGCAGTGTGCTAACCGCTACGTATACAACAGCTTACCACCGCGTGCACAAAGATAAAGATCCCCCATATAGCCTGAACAGACTGTTGGGGCAAGTGCTGTTAGCGAGCACCTATGAAAGCCGGCACGGCACACGAGGGGGGGGGGTGCGTGGCAAGCACCCCACGCCCGGCCGCCTTTGTCTCCCCAGTGGTGATGTTTATGTACCACACAAGGTACTCATTTGAGACTGAGTCGACCTAGGGGAAGCACACAACCGGTTCAGATGATCGTCACCAGTGTTGGCGCCGTGAGCGGGAATCGAACTCGGGCCGCTGGGTTCGTAGCGCAGCGCTAACCACTCCGCTTACCGCTCCCCCTACACACTCACAAGCATGCTACATTGAAATCATAGCAAACATAGCCTGGGATGCGTATTGGCAGGGGGCCCATATAAAATCTAAGCTTGGCGGATTACTCATTATTCACAGAGCTAGAGTTTCCACCTCTGAGATGCAAAACAAAAAATCTGGGTCATATCATGCGACGTGGAATATCTAAAAATACCAGATAATGACTGGATAGTACATGTCTATTAATGCAATTGTCTTGAGTGGTGTATCATCATATTTATACATGGCATAAAAACATCCACGCGATTTCCGGGCTCCGCTCCTGCTTACGCCCTAAGGCAGCGGTGGAAATTCCACAATCCTATGGCGGGGACGAGTCTCTCCATAGAACAACCACTGATGACTTGAGCACAAAGTTGTACAGTACTCACTTTACAGACCCTTGGAGGCATGATGGGCTGAGTCAACTCCCCAAACTAGGAGTTCAACTCGCAACCTTTCTAATTGCTCGCAACCCCTTTGAATACCGCTGGCTAGGTTATTGTTGTTGTTAGTATTACAATACCTGCACAGGCAACCGACCCCACACACCGGGACGACTTAGAGCCACCTTGTCAAGAGGACGCATCCTTGGGAAACACCCAGGAGAGGTGGCAACCGTGAACTGAGCCTGCATGAACAATGGGGAAAGACGACGACGCAGTGGTCGGGGTTAAATGCTCCTGCTGCCAAACATCGTCTGCGAGCTCTGGCCCCGAGCGTTCGAGGAGACATACCGCTGTGTGAATAACAATGAATGGGGGAGGCAGTGGAATATATAGAGCGTGAAACAGCGGCGCTGCGATGTCGCAGAGTGCTGGACCAAGATGATTATTCGCCCGAAGATTCGTACGCTCTTGTGAGCCCACGCTTAGATGAATTTTTATACGCGGTTCAGGACGGTGCGAACTACGCCGTATAAACACGCGACAACGCTGTCGACTCTCGCCGTGGTTTGAACGCACAAGAAGCCCGTCCGATTCCCCGGCGCGGCAACCGAGAATTGTATTTAATCCGCACTCACCCCGTGGCTCTGTACAAAATCTCAGATGTCCTCCCTCCCTGGTGCTGGCGCCTGGATGTTGTACAGCACGTTGACCAGGTGCTAGATTAATCACGATGATGACAGTGTCCATACTTCACGTGCGTGTACAATTGGTAAAGGCGCGGCCCTGAAAATTGCTCGCCCACGCCACTGCCGGCGGAAGAAGCCTCCACTCTAGAAATGTACTTTGGCCTACTCTTTCACAGGTCTTGGAAGAGGTGGGAGCAACCCACGCTTTAACCCACCGCCCGTCGACTCGATCGGCTGTGGTGCTGGGCGGACAGAGAGGGTTCGAGGGACTTAAATCAATCAAAGTTCCAACTGCAGCGACGGAAAATCGAATCATCGTCGTCTGGATTTGTGAGCTCCGCTGCACGCTGACCCATTCATTCACACGGCTGCAGCACCCAAATGCGTTCACAGTGTAGGCACAACGCCCTACCCGTGCGAATGCATTTTGTACCATATATATGATACGTCCTACATGATGATAATGTCATATGTCAATAATACGCAACACGGCCATCGCATGATATCATTCGGTAATGTCACGGTCATGCTGTTGTGGATACTGCCATGGAGCGGTGGCGCAGCGGTTAGCGCACTGCGCTATGAGCATTGCCATGGGAAACACTCCCTTCCAGAACAGGCGGCGACCAGAGTGGTGAAGTATGGTCAAACAACCCCAATGACCTCATCCAGCAGCAGTGGACTGGCAAAGCGCCGTATGCTATTACACACAGTACAGTATACAGAACTGTATAATATACAGGCTATGTAATAGCATACAGACTACAGCGGTTTGTTGAATAAAACATGCATCATATTAGAATACACAACGCAATGCCCTAACTGTAACGCGCAGCTGTTTATAAATCCACTGCTGGATGAAGTCACCCCGACGCCGTGAAGAGTCGTGACGGGTTTGTTTGACCATACTTCACCACTCCGGTCAGTGCGTTTCAACGAAGGGGGGGAGGGGGGAGTGAGGTTCTGACTCGCCGCTCATGTTTCGCGTCGCCAGAAATCAAACTCGCACCGCTCCGGCTGCACAGCGCTAACCACTGCGCCACCGCTCCACCATTCACAACGCTGCCACAACTACAGCAACTTCACACTGGCACCAACAACCAAAGAGCCGTCACATACAAGCACACGCACCGCACTGTATCCACGTACGAACGTGGCCACACACGCGATACGCGCGCCGCACATTGACCACATCACCCGGCGCGCTTCTCCCGATCCGACGGTCAACATCGCAGAAGCTGAGCGCGGATGAGCTTGAGGTTAGTTCTTGGAACGGGTGACCCACCGTGGCAAAGAGCCAGGCGGGTCGTCCAGCAGTGGATTGACAACACTATCCACACACACACGCGCACGCTAAGTAACTGTGGATCGTTCACCCGTCGCACGACGCACAACGTCGCAATTACCGACAGCGCCCGCACAGCGGGAACAATCGGATGAAGCACGTACCATCCATGACCTCACACCGTGTGCCCGATGAAGCCGGTAGCACGAGTCCAGCCGGCACCAACCAAACCCACCACCGCCGCCGCCGCTGCCGCGATTGTACCGAGGGCAGCAGCCGGGACTCGACGCCTGCGATGTTTGGAACGAGAAGCGGCTCCGAGAGCGCCGGTTTCGAGCCTCGCGAGCGCCACCCGCCGTGTCCCGTCGACTCACGCGGCAGCTCCCATTGGGCAAGCGGCAGGGACGCGGAGGCGTTGCTGCTGCGCGTTCATCCTCCTCCTCCTCCCTCTCCCGTGCCGTGACCGCAGAGGCGGCTGATGGTGGAGGGCGGAGGAGCGACGCTCACAACAACGAGCGGAGCGCCGGGTGGCTAAAGCACAGCAAGTTGGCACAGTAGGGGGGCACAGGTGGTGCATCAGCCAGTCGTCTCGGTCATCTCGGTCAGTCGACCCGTGGCACCTGCTGGGTCTGCCCCGTGACCTCCTGCCAGCGGGCGTTCGACACTTCACGTGGCCTCAAGGTGCACATGGCCTGGCACAAGCGTCGTGGTGACGTCACCTCCACTTAGTGGCGAATGGCTCTTGTTGTTGGTGATGGTGGTGGTGGTGATGGGAGTGGTGGCGCAGCGGTTAGCGCTACACCGCGCTACGAACCCGGCAACCCGAGTTCGATTCCCGCTCACGGCTAACCCACACTGGCGACAATTATCTGAACCGGTCCTGGGCCTCCCCTAGGTCGACTCAGCCTCAAATTAGTACCCGGCGCGGTGTGTAAACGTCGCCACTGGGGAGACAAAGGCGGCCAGGCGTGGTTGCTGGCCACCCACCCCCTCGCGTGCTGTACCCGCCTCCATAGGCGCTGCTCGCTAACAGCACTTGCCCCTACAGTCTGTTACAGGCTATACGGGGGATCTTTGTCTTTGGTGGTGGTGGTGGCGATGCACGTAGCGATTCCAACTGCTGCCCTGTTCTGGAAACTCAATGTCTGATGAGTCGTACGGGGGTTTGGTTACTCCCTCTGATATTACTTCCGTGAGTGAGTGGAGTGCTGTATGTGTGTTGAACTTCTTTCGCACCGTACGTAGTCAGAGTGAACATTGTGGGTATTTAGCAGGGCTTCATTTTGTCCGGGGCTTAATCTTAGCTGGGTCGGTATACCAGAAACAAATATATTGTACCTCCAGGAACACCGCATCCAGCTCTGGCTGCGGTTATCCTCGTCACGTCCAACCTACTGTAGGCGACCTAGAAAATATTGAGTGAGAAATTACACCCTGGCAATTACCGGATTAGCATGGAATGTGTCAAAAGCCATCGCGGATTGGTTTTCAATATGACAGGTTGTGTTTGTGAAATGCTGCTTGCGTTGTGTTGTGGCTCTACGGAGCATTATCCGGGAGAGCCTTTCCCTGCACCCCCCCCCCCTGTCCCACCCACACATTTAACTTTCTGAGAAATCAACAGCGATTACCTCGAGTCCGCTACTGAACGTCTCGATGATGGCACCGTGTGCTCTGAATCCACGCGTAATTTGTGGACGATTTAAAAATTACTTCTCGTCGACTCGAAAGCCACTCGATGCCGAGATTGCGTAATTTCAACAACAACAATAAATGCCTAGAAGCCCTCTTTGATGTGACAGCAATTCCACAACGCACCGCACACCCCTGTGCACGTGCAGCACCTGGACAGCGCTTTGCCACTCCACTGCTGAACGAGGGTATGTCTTTTTAGATTTAAAGCTTTCGTGACTGCAGGGATTCATCTTCTTGGTTCTTTCGGTAAAGTCACGTAGAAGGGAAGTAATAAAAGAATACAAAATAAAACATAATATTTTATTATGTTTTATTATTATTATTTAAAGCTTTCGTGACTGCAGGGATTCATCTTCTTGGTTCTTTCGGTAAAGTCACGTAGAAGGGAAGTAATAAAATAATACAAAATAAAACATAATATTTTATAATGTTTTATTTTTATTATTTTAAGCTTTCGTGACTGCAGGGATTTATCTTCTTGGTTCTTTCGGTAAAGTCACGTAGAAGGGAAGTACTAAAATAATAAAAATAAAATATCATATTTTATTATGTTTTATTTTTATTATTTTAAGCTTTCGTGACTGCAGGGATTCATCTTCTTGGTTCTTTCGGTAAAGTCACGTAGAAGGGAAGTAATAAAATAATAAAAATAAAACATATTTTATTATGTTTAATTTTATTATTTTAATAAAACATAATATTTTATCATGTTTTATTTTTATTATTTTATTACTTCCCTTCTACGTGACTTTACCGAAAGAACCAAGAAGAGGGTATGTCTCCCCCACACCGTGCGGGAGTCATTTGACCATACTTCACCACGCTGGGTTGGTGGAGGCGGTGATGACCATACACGTGGGATCATGGACGTAGAATGCAGCTCCGCAGCAGCCTACAGCAAACTTATTTCTGCACGACGTTCACTCCTATGTGTACGCACTATCCAGGCTCAAGCCTGCTTGGCTAACTCGATCTGGCGATCGCAATTAATTTAATAGGTCACGTGAGAATCCCGTATATCGCATCGGGGTCATTTCATATGCACGCATTCTGAAAAATCTTAATTCACATTCTCTTTGGTTATTTCGGTAAAGTCGCGGAGGTATAAAATGAAATAAATCACGACGTTTCGGGCGCAACACAAGCGTCCGTCATCAGGTGGGAAAGAACCAAAGAGTATGGATTCCTGCAGTCACGAAAGCTTCAAATCAAGATTAATTCACATTTCCATGCCAAATAAAATCCCATATGGAAACCTGATTGTGATGAAACGATTCCATTTCGGAGTCGCGATGCCGATTCATCCATGATTCTAATCGGAATCGCCCGACCCCCAACTCCACCACGGGCGTAATCCGCACGAGTGATGGCGTGCGCGGTCGAAGTGGGTCAGCGCATTGGCAGTTTGTGGTTTTGTGCTGTCCTATCCACTTTAAATTGACCTAATGATGCCGTTCCACACCAAACGTCGGCACATTCGTCAATAACATTGCTCTATCTTCTTGGTTCTTTCGGTAAAGTCACGTAGAAGGGAAATAATAAAATAATAAAAAGAAATCATAAAAAAAGAATATAATTATTTTATTATGTTAGATTTTTATTATTTTATTATTAAGAATAAAAATAAAACATAATATAATATAATTATTTTATTATGTTTCATTTTTATTATTTTATTATTAAGAATAAAAATAAAACATAATATAATATAATTATTTTATTATGTTTAATTTTTATTATTGTATTATTTCCCTTCTACGTGACTTTACCGAAAGAACCAAGAAGATGAATCCCTGCAGTCACGAAAGCTTTAAATCGAAACATTGCTCTGTGACATGGGGGACGTTTCGGACAATGACCCTTATTAATAGCAGGATGTTATACAACTAAAATCGTGGCATTTTATTGTATAGGCATGGGAGGGCTAGCCTGGTGTGAATAAGTACAGAAACGACATGCCCATTGTGCCCCTGGTCACACTGGCGTCCGTGTTGAATTCCTGATGAGACAATGTAGAAACCCGTCGGGAGTTTACGACGGTGGTATTGTTGAAATTGTTCGCTCTCAAGAGAGGGAGGGCCCTGTGGCTGATGCATACCTGTCAACCCATAATCAGTGCCCTACCTTATTACGGATTAATTCAGACCTTATTGGTCACCCTGTGCCCTTATAAATCTCAACGTTCATCCTACAAAGCCCGTATTGAAACGGCTATTCGCCGCATGGCCCTGAAAACTAAATTTCCCTGTACAATAATACGAGTACAACCGTATGGGTTGACAGGTACGCTGATGGGATGGGTCAAAATTAAGTTTGTTTAAATGTGCAGGGGCAGATGTGTGAAGGAGGCTGCGAATTGTCTGCTCATTTGTGAATGACAGAGAGGAGTCGGCCCTTCCCATGATTTGTGCTCATTCTTATTAAATATCATCATCATCACGATCCATGGACAGAGAGCCCCGTAAGTGTCCACTGCACATTTCGTAATTTGTTTCAACTTTCCTCGGTCTTGTGCCAGTCGGCTCAAGTAGTGCCACATCACCCTGGCACCAATCTCTTGCGATGTCGTCAAACCTCTGTTATTGTGTCATCAGCCGTGGTTCACCCACTGCTGGATGAAGGACTCCCTCACGACGTCGCCATCTCTCACGATTCTGCGATGTCAACATTGATACAATTGACATCACCTGCACGCGAGCTTGTTTCATCGCTCCATCTCCACGGCGGATGTCCCCTCGGGCGAAATTTCATCCGTGGGCTGCCACTGGCGTTAGCCGAGACCCCGTTGAGTAGTTGGGGCAGTGCCGTAGTAACTTCATTATCAGTGGCATGGTGACTACATTATCAGTGGCGTAGTAACTACATTATCAGTGTAGTAACGACATTTCCAGTAGTGTAGTAACTACATTATCAGTGGCGTAGTGACTACATTATCAGTGGTTGTAGTAACTACATTATCAGTGGTGTAGTAACATTTCCAGTAGTGTAGTAACTACATTACCAATGGTGTAGTAACTACATTATCAGTGGTTGTAGTAACTACATTATCAGTGGTGTAGTAACTACATTACCAGTGGTGTAGTAACGACATTATTAGTCAGGTGGGGCCCCAATATTTGATTAGTCTCGCACGGTCGCACCTCGGCTATGACATTACGCGGCTCCTCCTGCCTAATCACATCGTCACAGAAGTCGTCGTTCTTTGACACTGTTGATGAAAACAAATCTCGTGGTGCTCGTCAGAGGGGTGCCCCAACTCCTCGCTTTGGTCACCGTGGGGGGCACGGGGGCACGGCACCCCCTGCCTGCCCCACGCTCGTTACGCGACTGAGTAGGGGGCAGCGCTTCCACACCCTCCCGGCTACAAACGTGACCGACGTTTGTAATCCCCATACAGCACGTGCAATGTATCCACGTGAAATACAGAACCAACTTTCACGTGGCTCTTAATCGTCACTGGTGAACGCGTAGACAGACCTTCAACTCGACTCTTTGGTTTTTTCGGTAAAGTCACGTCGGTTAAAAAAAAGAGAAAACAAATACATTAAATCACGATATTTCGAAGGCAACACAAGCCTCCGTCTTCAGGTGGCACCGTCACAGCAAAAATCACTGTATCAAGTGAGGGCACTTGAAGACGGAGGCTTGTGTTGCCTTCAAAACGTCGTGATTTAATTGATTGATATCTCTTTTTTTTTACCTACATGACTTTACCGAAACAACCAAAGAGTATGGATCCTTGCAGTCACGAAAGCTTCAAATCTAGACCTTCAACTCTCTACCCAGTTAAATTACTGCTGGGTCTTGAAGTCCGTATTCAGCGTTGCTGGCGAGACATTGTATTTAAAGCGGAACTAAATCACTATATATTTGAGAACCCTCAGTTTACTTACTGGCTGTTCAAACGCAGATTCTAATTGAACCCAGACCCCCAGCGTTGCCAGCTCCGTATGATTTCACGAAAGCTGTGGTATTCAAACGTTTTGGTACTCCCCCCCTCCCCTATGTAAATCATCACCACTGGTACCCCCCCCCCAGCACCGAGGGTTACCAAAGCCACAACACACAGATGGATCGCGTGTGCACGCCTCGAATCAACGAGGTGCTCGGTCTGGCATTTGTTTCAAGTTGATTTTCCCCGCGCGCGAAACTAGCCACCGCCCCCCACCGCCTCCACTTCACCTGCACTGTATCCGTGCCGCAGACTCTTGGGGGCCCCCCCCCCACAACCAACCCCCATGCAAGGCTCTCGCGCGCCAAGGCCACACGCTGCAGCTGGGTGGCGCTGTACTACCGTCACCACCCCCCCGTCTGCTCACCGAACAAGAGGGCGGAGGAGGGGGGGGCGATGGATTGCGTGAGAAACGACAGCGACCAAAAATAACTTGGGGGGGGGGGGGGTGAAGCGCGGGGTGCGTTGCGCAACCTCGCGCGCTGCGCCATGCCCCAGATCCGAGCGCACCCCACGCGCCACGCACGATGATCATTTGCCGCTGGCTTCGGTACCGCTGCTCGACACAATGCGGGTGAGTTGGTGGCGTCGCGGTCATCGCGCTGCGCTACGAACCCGAAGAACAGTTCGATTACTGGTCACGGCCAACACCGAAGCATCCTCAAATGAGTACCTGGTGTGATGTGTAAACGTCCCGACTCGGGATACAAAGGCGGCCGGGCGTGGTTGCTGTCCACCCACCCCATTGTATGCTGTTCCGGCATTCATAGGGGCTCGCTAACAGCACTTACCCCAGCAGTATGTCACGTCTATACGGGGGATCTTTGTCTTTGCACAGATGTAATTAGTCCTAAAAAAATTAACCCGTAAAAACAATGCCTAAATTTTTAGGCATTGTTGCAATGTCCTGGTGGAATCGCTCGCCATGCTTGTCGCTCACTGCGCCGCAGTTCGGTGGGGAAAAATCTAGATGAGTGCCAAAAAAACTATCTTTAGTGACGTTTCAACCAAGGCTTTTGTATGCCTTGAAGAGGTTTTCCACCAACTCCCTGTAGTCTGCAAGAAAATGTGTTGCCACTAACTGGAAGGCTTTCCATGCCGTCTTTTCCTTGCCACGCAGTGTACTGTCAAATGCATAATCCCGAAGTTCACGAATCTGAGTAGCAACAAAGACACTTTCCTTTATCTTAGCCTTACTTAACCTTGGAAATTTTTCACGGAGGTACTTGCAAGCTGCTTGTGCTTTGTCCATGGCTTTGACAAAGTTCATTAGACCCAGATTGATGTGTAACGGTGGTCACAAAATCTTCCTTGATTCAATAAGCTGTGGATGCTTAACACTTTTCCTCCCAGGCTCCAATGAATATCGGAGTGGCCAATCTGTCTTGATGAACTGGGAATCTCTCACACGACAATCCCATTCGCAGAGAAAACAGCAGTACTTTATGTATACAGTCTGCAAAGCAAGAGAGCAACAACCTTCAAATCGACACAAATCTGCCACTGTTGTTGGTCATAGTTTATGCACCTAAATTGTTTCATGTTGTCGTAGATTTCCTTCATATGGACTGCATGACCAACTGGAATTGATGGCAAAACATTGCCATTATGCAGTAAAACAGCTTTAAGACTCATCTTCGATGGATCAATGAAGTCTCCACTCATCTGGATCATGAACGTTGTTATAGGCTACAAGATCACCTTCCATGAATAAAAATGGGACAAGATCCTTTTGATGGTCATAGAACATGGAAACCATAACATTACCTGCCAGATTCTACTGCTGCAGCCTGGAGCCTAACAGCTCTGCCTTACTCTTGGGTAGTTACAAATCCCTGACAAGGTCTTTCAGTTCATCTTGTGTTGAGGTGTGGTTCAGAGGAGCATAGGAGAAAATCTGGGTCATGTGACCTTGATGGTTCAGGACCAGAAGTTTCATCCTCTTTCTCGTCTGACTCAAGTGATAATGATTCTGGTGCATCAGGAACCGGCAGTCCTTCTCCGTGGGGTACTGGACGTACAGCCAATGGAATGTTTGGATATTGCAGTCCACTATTTCTTCTAGGATACACCTTTCCCAACTGGAGGCACCATGCAGAAGTAACAATTGCTGATATAATCTGATGGCTCTCCCCAAATCATTGGCACTGCAAAAGGCACAGATTTCCTCTTCGACCACTGGCGAAGATTTGCTGCACAAGTGTTGCAGCATATGTGTAGGGCCCACATCTTGTCCTGATCTCCAATTGTGCAGCCAAAATAAAGGTGACAGGCTTTCTTAACCATAGTGGCTTTACTGCGCTTTTGTGATGCAAAAGTCACTTCACCACAAACATAGCAGCTGTTGCCTTCTTTGTTTACACAAGAGACATTTATGCTCACTTTGGCTCAACAGAAATGTGTCCCTTTGCAAAATCAAACTCTGACAAATAAGAGAGCACAACACTGATTGCTAGAGCTGATATAGGGCAATTGTTCAGCAGGAATAACATGATGCAATTAATATGTATGACGCAATATCAGGTTCAGATTGCATCAATTGATTTGCTCAAAAAGAAAGGACTGTCCAAACCCAGTCATAGATGTATTCATAGATCCAGTCAAAGATGTATTTTAGTAATTCCTGGTTTAAATTGAGATCCCTTCCCTTTATAACTCACTTATCCTCCACCATTCCCAAGTCAAGGGTCGTATATACTGACCCAGTAGCATATCTTGAAAACTATAGCCAATCAACAATTTTGAGCATCATTTTCATTCTCAGTGACCCACAATTGGTAAAGTTGGACGACATTTATTTCGGAAGCATTTTGGCTGTGGACCAGTGTAACCGGCGTTACGATGGTGGCCAGCATCGCAGGCGCGAGGCGATCGGTGAGTGGCGCCGGGGGGGGGGGTCACTCGATGGAGAGAGACGACGTGTGTTTTTTTTATTGCTGTGAATGTACAACGTTATTACAAGTCGGTAGCGCGCACACACACACACACTTCAGGTACCCGGAGGCGTCGGCACGGCGGACAGACTACACAGGAGCCTCGCGTGTCGCGTCGTCGTCGCGGGACCGTCAAGCGGGGAACTCTGCTCTCGTTCTCCACCGAAACCACCGCACAGATGCAGCTCCTTTCACGGAAAGAAACGCGCGCGCGCCGTATTCACGAAACAAGCGCCAGGTCCAACTCTCTCTCTCTCGGCAGTTTCTTTTAATGTTTTTTTTGTGTTATTTATCGTGTGTTTTTTTTGTTAAATACCACCCCGTCACCCAAGGAGGTCATTATATAACTGTACAACGCCCCGTTGCATATTTTGAATAGCCCTGCAGTAAATGCGTGTTCCCTATTTTCTGTATTACATATATTTGTTTGTATTTTCCGCAGCGCGTGTGTGTGTGTATATATACGGTGAGCATCGTACACACACCACCGCATCTCCCACCGATATGTAAGCAGACCGCTCTAACGTATAATATGTACCTTCCACGAAATTATATCACGTATAGCAAAGGAGAACACGGCATGTGGGGGAAAAAAACGCTCCGACGGTGAGCCTTCGAGGGCGCACAATTAGCAACAAAAAGCGCCTTGTGTACGCATCTCTGGACGCACCAAAGCCACACACATTCCCATTGAGAGGAGGGGGGGCAAAAAAAAACGATAACATGTTTCGGTAAAGTTACATAGGTAAAAAATAAAATAAAAGATAAATTAAATCACGAATTATCAAGTGATACAGTAATTTTGCTGTGACGGTGTCACCTGGAGACGGAAGCTTGTGTTGCCTCCGAAACGTCGTGATTTAATTGTATTTTTTACCTACGTGACTTTACCGAAAAAACCAGAGTATGGACCCTTGCAGTCACGAAAACTTCCAATCGAGAATCGATAACATGTTTGCGATCATTGTCAATGAAATGGGAGAAAAGGAGGAAATGATAAGTCGATTAGAAAACAAACAATGCATTTGATTAAAAACAAACACGTGTTGATACGGACCAAATTTGCTTCCTGTTGTAAGGATCGTCAGAGAGCCATTCGCGAGAGGAACAGACGGGCCACTCTCGTCTACGCGAGTGAACGGCGGTCTACAGGAGTACACACGGCTGTGGATAATACGGTGAACTTAAGACTGCTTGAAAAGGAGTTTAAAATTATAAATATATCGTGTTACGGTAAAAAAAAAATATTACATGAAGCGAGAAAAAATAAAAACGACCAAAAAAATGCCACCACCAGCAACAAAAGAAACACGCAGCAAATGTACGTGATGTTGACCCACACGCCCGTGTGTTGCCGAATTGGTCGAAACGTATCCTGCGAAACGGGACACCGAGGTGTGCCACTTAAATTCAAGCAACACATGGGACACGAGAATTTCTTCGTATTTTTTTTTGCTTAAAAGAGTAAGACAGTCCTGTCTGAGTTCAACCATCATTGAGCATCGGTAGATATTATCAGATGAACCCCATTTAAGTTAAATTAAATAAGATTAAGTTAGGGCCCGACTAAGGGGCCTTCTGGACAGGCACGGGATCGAGAAGAGTCAATGGATTAGTCCACTCAATGAGACTGCACAAGCCACGTCATTCCCACTCCCAACACGCTCCCTTCCGAAAGCATTCTTTACAAGTTTGAACACGAGCGCAAACAACCTTAGAATATTTTCTTCTCTTTGTCCATCCGTATTTAATGTAACTTGCTCTGAAAAATGGTAGATGGTTTGACATTCTGTATATGATGCCAATCCATGGTTTATCTACTGCTAGACGAAGGCCTGTCTATCATCATCACGAACCATGGGCTGTCCACTTATTGATGAAGGCCTCCTCCATTGATGAAAATATAACATGCTTTGTTATTATATTTGGGTGACATTACATGTATATATCCAGTAAAATGTGCTCTCGAGTTGAAGAAGCCAGTGAATTAATCCTGTGCGAAAGCATGTCTCTAAAGTGTAGCCAAATAATCATCAATATACCTATTGTGCCACATGTCGCGCCCACTAATTTAAAATGATTATGCGTTCACGTTGCAAAAATACCGAAGCGCGGCTATACTTAAACAAAAGGAAAAAAAATAGACTTCCACATGACCCCTTGCACGCGACGGCGTGACAAGAGTTAATTTCTCCTTTATACCACAAACGTCACACCACTCACTGTCGCAGTCAGCAACTCCGATCTGCATTTTAGCAAGATGTTTCCAAATAACAAAAAAATAAGCAAGTTGAGATGTTGGAGGCGGGGGTGCACATTTGGGAATTTAACGAAAAAATTTAATCGGTATGATTTTGGTGACGATGCTTTGACACCCTAAGGCATTCTGCGTTGATTGTTGTGGGCAAGTCCACAAGTCAACCGACAAGGAACGGACACAACCAAGAGGCCCCCCTCGACCCTCGAATGTCAACGCCCAACCCTGCTGCCCAACACCCCTACGGACAGATAGACCGCTCCGTGGTGGATACCGCCACCTGTGCATGCCGCAGCTGCGAGAAGAGTTCCGTATTAGGTGCAGGTTATGATGTTGGGTCAGGAGAATGGAACGTCCAATCCCCGCCGCACCCCCCCATCATTATACGTGCGGACGCTGACCCGCATGTTGTTGCACCAGGGATCAAAAACCCATCGCCCAGGAAACAGACACTACCCACGACTTCATTATGTGTGGTGCTCATCCACAATTATTTGCAATCTGGCAACACTGCGACTTCTGTCAATTGCATGGGCCTCATTATACTCGGGGAACGCCACGTTGCTTTTTTGCGCTATTGTATAATGCCAAGGTCGTGTGTTAATGTGGCTGCCTGCCAAAGGCGTTTGAAGGTTCTATCCGGCCGTCGGTAAGGGTAAGGTTCCCCCCCACTCATGCGTTATGCTCGAAACAGGCGAGACGCACTCCCTTCCGAAGAATCGTCCACCCTCACCGCCAGGGATTCCTACGACCCCTTGGCTCCCACGCTGCTCCGATTGATAGGGCAACGCCACTCGGTGGGACGTTCCCCCCTCACGGAAGCCCTGCTAACAGCTGCTTGGGATACATTACACCCTTTAAAATATGGTTCTGGAAATTCATCTGGTGTTCCCTTCACGGCACAGGGGATCAACCTAACTCTCATTAGAGGAGACGGGGGGTTGGGGGGCAAGGGGGGGGCACGTCTATAAATGCTTTGGTACACATTTCAGCATAACAGCACAAAAGTCTTACACCGTTCTCGTTAAAGAAAAGAGAATACATAGATAATAACGTATCAATCGCTGATTCGTCATAGATGTACTTTGTCGGGGATGAGGGCAGCGCAGACTTTATTGTCAGCCAAATAATCAGTGGAACAGGACTTGCTTGGAAAACGGCGGTGACAAATAGTGCCCCTTCCTAAAAACAAAACTCCTGGTCGGTAATTCGTCTGCACACACAGGAATTGTCTGAAAGTGAAACGGCTTGCCGACTCACTTGCTCCGACCTCCCTGGAGCGATCTCATGGCTCGATTTATCGCACGACAGAGCATCGCACAGACTTTAAAGCCAGCGAGAAGCGTTTTGGCAATCCTCCCGTTCCTCGAAAACTTCACGGGAGGCCAGCGTTTGCCAATGCAAGTCATTTAGAGGCGAGCGGTGCAAGTTTGTTTCCCCTCGTCTTATGTAACATTGTGGGTAACCTGGTTCACATGATTATGACGTAACAGCAGCAGTAGCGGCAGCAGCATAACGGATTTCAGACTCTCAAAGGGTCGCCATCAGCAGCAACCGGCGTCATCCAAATACCCCTCGAGCACTTTAAATATCCATCATGAAAAGTGCGGGGGGGGGGGTTAGTTTTCGTTGATTTAGCATTCTTTTCCTTCTGTTTTGTGATACGCAGCGGAGGACCATCCGAGCACATGCACGCACATACACACGCACTTAAACCAAATCAAAAAAATAATCTCCGTAGCCCAGCTACCGCGCAACGTAGGCACACACGTCCGTCCTCCTCCCTTCTCAGCAGAGCGTTCATCTGCAACCTCGTCGCTTTTCTTCTCACCTCTTCTTTACACGAGTGAAAGTGTGGCGGCGAATGGGGGGCCAGCGGAGGAGTCTCCGTAGGGGCGGGCGTGCGTTTGTGCGTGCATGTGCGTGCGTACGCGAGAGCGAATCACAAAGATCCGCCAGCTAAGACACACAGGCTGTTGGGGGAAGTGCTGTTGAAGAGCATCTACGAAGGCCGGCATGGCGCACGAGAGGGGGGTGTGGTCAACACCACGCTGGGTAGTGGCGGAGTGATTATCGCACAGAGCTACGAACACGGCAACCCGAGTTTGATTACTGGCCACGGCTAACATCAATGTTGAATATCTGAACTCGGTTCAACACCTACCCCCTAGGTTGTTAAATGACTACTTGGTGCAGTGCGTAAAACATCACCACGAGGGAGACTAAGGCAGCCGGGCGTGGTTCTGACCACACCACCACCACCACACCCCAACTCGTACATCGTGCCGGCCTTTATTAGGTGCTCGCTAACACAGCACTTGTCCCCAAAAACCTGTGTAAGTTACGCGGGGGATCTTGATCTCGGTCCGTTGTGTGCGTGAGAGCCGGGGAGGGCGTCACACTTTGTGCTGCTTCATGGAGGAGGGGATGGGCCCGCGCTGCGTGAGCCCCTCGAAGCGCTTGTATGTGTAGTTGATAAACACCCAGTCCTTGTACTTGCTCTCCGCATCCGTCGTCTGCTCGTTTCCTGCGCCAGACGTTCGCAGGACGGGGGGCAGGGCAGGGATGAAGAGCAACAGTCAGTCACGATGATGATAATAATAATACTTAAATCAATCATAAAGTACATTTTGGTATTCACGACATTTTTATATCACGGGGCTACGTTTCAAGTTTCATGGTAGGGAGAAATGTTGCTCTTTAGTAATAATAATAATACTGTGAATAGTGCCGTAATATGGCAAGTCATTATAAGGGCACCGTATAATCCTAACCGAGTGATTTGCAGGTATTCTTTTTATTTAGCATATTATTAAGATTATTCCACCCGCAGTAATAACCAGGGAGGCCGCTGGATTGGAACCGCGAATCTCGGCAACGGGCGACGAACGCAGCGCCACCACCAGGCCACAGCAACGCCCCCCGAACGTCGCCGACTTGAGCCACGGGCGGCGGAAAAAACAAATTAGAAAACCCAAGGGCAGTTACTCAGACGGCCTGAGTCACCTGGCCACCGTCTTAACATCGGATATGAAAAAAAAAAGGCCGCGGTACCTCCGGTGGTCTGCAGCAGGTCCGACTCGGGGAACTCGTCAAAGTTGGAGGTGTCGTCGATGCTCTTGATCTCGATGGGGATGGCTGCTGGTCGCTCCCTGGTGGAGGTGGTACAGAGAGGCAGGTGGAGGGGGGGGGATGAGACACAAGGGTGAGAAGGGAGAGTGGCGACGACAGGAGAGCTTTGACTAGAACCTGCCGGTACAAAATGACTTAGATTTGCACTTATTGCAGAAATTAAAAGGGGTGTGAGATTCATTATTTCCAAGGTGTCGGTATGACCAATAATAATGATAATTCCATTGACTAAATCACCCGCAATGTGACATCTCACCAGATCTCGGAAGCTAAGTAGGATTCAGCCTGTATAGTGCTTGGGTGTGCTACTCTGGGGCTGCATTGTGGGGAGTGCAGCAAAAGCCACGACCAACAACTCATGCACTCATGCAGCCACTGGCTCACCATTGCCTTGTTACTGAAATCAAATAAACATCATTTACTTATCCACAAAAACCTCACTGTCTCATTATTTTTAGGAGGGTCCTGTATTGTGATGCTTATAAATATGCATTTTAATTCGTATTTTGTAGGTGGGAGGAATCCACAGAACCTGGAGAAGACCCACAATGCACACACGAGAAGATAAACGTGAAAAGGTCCACAAAGACATGTTCACAAACCCACTTGCTGTACTATCATCCCGTGGCCACCTTGTAGGATTCTCACGAATCGACGTGGTACACCAACCATTGCTGTTAAGCTGTTTGATCGGAGGTGTGCATCACCACACCTGTACGACCGCTCTCTATTTTGGCTGGACGATGGGAAACTTGTAAGTGTATAGCCACATTATTTAGAAGGAATTGGTTTCGGTTCATGAAATCACAGAGTAGATGGGAGAGAAAAGGCTGGTGTGGTTTCGGTCATGTTGAGTGACAACAGGAAAATTATGTGGGTCAGAAGGTGCAAGTGATGCAAGTGGAAGGAAAAAGATCAAGAGGAAGGCAGAAGAAGAGGTGGGGAGGGGGCGATGTGGTGCGATCGGACACGGTGGCCCGAGGAGCGGAAAGAGAGATGGCGCAGGACAGGGCAGCGTGGAGAAGGTTGGCAAGGACAGCGAACCTCACGTGAGTGGGACAAACGAGTGGAAGGAGGTTTCGGTTCATGAGCAGTGGGAACTGCTCAATGCCTCTGCTAATTATTTGTTCACAATGGTTTACTGCTGGGTTTATTTTAAGGCAGCGTTAATTACAAATGTATTTAGTGCTTGTTACTTGTGCGTGTACACAGCTGCCAACGCAGCAGCAGCATCACTAAGTAATGAGTTCAAAGGTGTTCTCTACTCTGCGGTCAATGCGCAGGTTGGTGTTTCCGTAATCACATGCCGGATTTTTTTTTATTTCCACTCGTGAAGGTCGTAGGCAGATCTTCCGTGAGACGCGCATGCTCTATTTAACGTGGAACATTATGTGTTATAGATTAAATCGCGGAGATTATTTATTTGGCTCGGTGATCAGGAGCTTGTTCGGAATATTGGAGGTTTGTCTAAATCTCTCACCATTACCCGAGGCGCCAAAGCCGCTCAATAGCGTTTCGGTTTCGTGGACCGGATAAGGCCAGCGAGCTGGTGTGTGCATAGATTGCGCAACGCAGGCTCAATACAAGACCGGCAGAGTAAGTAGGATTGTGTGTGCCGATGGACAGGCCGCACACTGGCGGGGCAGCACGACCAGCCTGGAGAGCGTTCACTGGTGAGAGACGCCACCTTTACTGCTCGCGATTGCGCGGCTGTTTGTTCAAACAGGAGTCGCAGCAACAAAGGTCCAAAGGCTCTGCACGGGCACTTGACTGTGCACGTGCAATAAAGTGAACCCTCCCCCAGTAACCTGGCTATCGCGTATGCAGGCGGTGAAACTGCACCGGAGCCTTTGGACCGGATTGTGCCCAGGCACCGGAGCCCAAACCAATGACACGAGGTCATCTGGCCCTCCCCTATATCAATGCCAAAATGGGGTATTATTCTCAGACCAGAGTAGTTCTCGCTTGAGTTTGATTTGTTGGTGAGAGCAGGGAGATTAGTGGAGGGACAGCAGGACAATAAGGCACTTGCGAGGGTTGTAAACATTGCACTAAAAATACGCCGACTTCATAGCAGAATTCAACGACGAGGCATAATAAGAGAAACAACAAAGGAGTTCAGTCACCTTACGAACAGGCAATCAGGCAATTTATGAGTCTGCAACGCGATGCAGACTTCTCAGAAAGTGCGTGAGGTCGACGTCACAGCCCCGGCACGACTCAAAACGTATTCGCTGTGCTCCCCCTGCCTCGCACTCTCCTCTCGACCAACCAAGGCTTGTTGCTGTCCAAACCCTCTCAGTGGAAGGGCACGAAGTCTACTCTGCTGCCCCATGAGCTGGAACTCCATTTCCCAGTTATCCAAAGCATCAACTCCCTGTTCCAAGCCCAGGTTCGTCTCTTCTCCCGATGACCAACTGTTTTTGTTTAAATAAGTATGCCTCCTTTGGTCAGAGTATCCATGCCCTGCAATTTTGCAACACACATCTTGAGATGTACGTACGTACGTATGATTCCAAGAACACAGGATGAGATGTTACTATCCTTTGTGCAAGCACTTCCAAGAGTTCATGAACAGTGAGCCTGGTGAACTTATTTCGCATCGTACGCAGCCAACCGTGCTAATCGGAAGTGCGAGTGAAGGACAACAAACTGAACACAAAAAGATGCGGTTGCACATCCACATTAATAATCTCTTTGACCTTCCTTATTCACTCTGCCTATGACCGAGTGCCTATATTGCTCTGTAATATAAACATGCCCACGCTTTGCATACAGTCTCCAGATGTGGTGGAATTAAGTCGTTCGATACATCCACATTGTTTCGTAGCAGACTTACACGGACAGACATTTTAAGCTGGAAGAACCCGATGAGCTATGAAGCTGTTTTTCCACAGGTGTACAGCCTAAGCTAGTCACCAATGGTGGAAGATTAGAGGAAGTTACACAGGTGATATAGTAACTCATAGACCCACATACAAACCCACAGACTTGCGTAGAGACCCACAGACTCGTACAGACCTTATTACTGACCACCTCTCTCGACAAAATAAATACGCCCACCGTTTTCTGCCCAGCATCCCCAGATGCGGTCGTATGCGGATGTTCTATGAATCCACGTTGTATTTGCAATTGTACAAAAAGCCACACAGGCTTCAGCTGCTGACCTCATGTGCTCCCAGTCCACGCCCTCGAAGAAGGCATGCGTCTTTATCTCCTCCACCCCGTTCGCCCCGACCCTGTTCTCTGCCTCGCAGCAAAACCTGGAAACGCGGTGAACGAAAAAGGGAAACGAAAACCAAGGTAATGGCGTCTCAGGAGAAAAACACCAGCCTCCGCAAACAGCCGTGCTGCTGTTATGATCTGGATTGCACACAAGCCCACAATACGTAACTTAACGGTAATCATCTGTACCAAAAGGTGATTTAGAGACAGCAAATGATGGCTATACTATACTGATGATTCTTAATACGGATGAAACTGGTATACAAAATTGTGGCCTTGAACAATATTGATTATTTGAATTGGTAGCCTAAAACAAGGCAGTGTGGTCATGTCATGTGACATGCACGGCACTATCGGAGGTCTTGAGACATCACCTTTCCGTGCGGCAGTATTTCTACGATTAATTTGCTTTCAGCTTACATCGGATGGATTTCTCATCATTTACATCAAGTGTTAGGTAGGCCTGGTTGCACAGATAACTTACTCCCAACACGCAGGCCGCAGTGAAACACCGAATGACATGACGATACCGCGCAGCTCCAGCATAGCTGCCAACTTTGCGTGTGCGATTTGAGACGTTGCGATGTGTGAAACACTCCAATGTTAAAAACAAGTTCAACTTGTTAAAAATCTACTTTTAATACAACCAATGAATTAACGTGTTGTCTTTAATGAAAATACCCTTCACCTACGAAAAACCTTACTGAACCTTACTGAATCTCAAGAGTTTTTTTTTTTATATCAGGAGGTTGCTGCATTGGCATGTTTGGACAATTCCATGAATGAGAGTTTGACTTCACGTGGAAGGAAACCGGAGCACCCGGAGAAAAACCACCGCACATACGTACCATTTAAAGCTCTATCAAAATAGTTTAAAGAATCACATATGCTGCTCTGCCATCTCCTGGGCACCTCGCTTTTAACTGCTGCATCGAAATACAAGACCCACGTTATTGAATTACATAAAAAAATGTAACGGCACATGTGGGGAATGGAATGGCACACGGGAGATGCGATGGTAAGTGAGGGGTTGCTGTGTTCGCGGATGGAGGAGGTACCTGAGGATGAGGTCTCTAGACTTCTCGGATATAGGCACTTCAGGCGGAAACACCAGCGTCTCTCTCCAGTGCATCACCTTGCGATACGTCTCCTGGGGCGACTCGGAGCAAAACGGAGGGTACCCTGCACACACGCACAGACAGACAGAGAAGATGCCACGTATAGCCTTTTACAGACTGAGGGGGCAAGTACTGTACGAAAGCACCTATGAAGACTGGCACGGCATATGACGTGGTGGTGTGGCAGTGAAGGTGTTGGTGGTGGGTGGCTATGATGGTGGTGGCTGTGGTGGCAGTAAAGGTGGTCGTGGTGGTCGGTAGTGAAGGTGATGATCATGATGATGGTAGTGGTAGTGAAGGTGGTAGTGGTGATAATGTTGGTGGTGGTCATGATGGAAGTGATATTTATGGCTGTGAAGGCGATGGTGGTGGTGGCAGTGCAGGAGATGGTGGAGGTAGTGGTAATGATGTTCACGTAGAAGTTGGTGGTGGTGGCAGTGGCGATGATGCTGGTAGTAGACGTGAAGGCGACGGTGATAGTGGTGGCGGTTGCTGTGGAAGTGGTGGTCGTTTCGCTGACTCACCGATGAGCATCTCAAACATGATGACCCCAAGTGACCACCAATCGCACAGCTTGTTGTATCCTGTCTGCAGGAACACTTCCGGGGCGATGTAGTCTGGCGTGCCCACCGTAGAGTAAGCCTGGGCGTGTGACACATGGCCACAGAGATGAAGAATATGAGAATCAATAACCAATCATACATTTTCCAGTGATTGAGTGGTGAATTGAAAAATAATAATTAAGTTTACTTAGTGGCCACCGGTTGAGAGGAGACATAATAAAAAAAAACTATCAAAGGTAAAAACTGAATTGTTTTAACAACGCCAGCATGGGTAATATCCTAAAAAAATGCCGTGGGTTCATTTAAGTTTACAATTTTCTCCAATAATGAATTCATTAAAAACGTTTTAGTTCTCTGGCTCACCAGCTGCCGCCGGTTTTTCTTCCAAGTTTCCGCTTTTCTCTTTGAGTTCATGGGCTTGGAAGCTGTGGGAATACAAACACAGCAGGACGGACACACGCCCAAGTCAAGGGGGGCACCCCCAGCAACAAACCCTGCAGCTGCACAGGTCCCCACCCCTGTGGCTTCGGGAGCTTGCACAGTGCGACTCACCAGGGCTGAGAGTAACATGCCGGCAGTTAAAACTATCAACTAAAATCTACACTTAGTTCTTCCACCAAAGCTGTATTAAAACATTTGCCTTAGTTGCATTATATTTGCCGTAGAGTGCATTACCCCCACAAACTTTAAGGCCCGCTCCTGGCCAGTGAATTCGTAGATCCCAGTGTACCATTCACTGCAAACCGTGTGCTGGTGTTGGTGAATGGTCACACAAGTTAAGTAAGCACAAGGGGAAGTTGGAAGACAGGCATGTGGGCTGGTGGGCTCTTGCTCCTCATAGCCATATGGGCTAGCAGGCACATGCATGTATAGATATTGAACTTCTTTTGCACGGTACGTAGCCAACCGGGCAAATGGCCATGTGGAAATGTAGACGAGCAGGCACAATTGGGCACATAAGCAAGTGAGCATGTGGAAATGTGAGCAGGTGGGTGTGTGGATGGTGGGCTAGCAGGCACAATTGGGGACATAGGCAAGTGGGCACATGGAAATATTGGTTAGTCGCTGTGTGGGTTGATAGGTTGGTGTTCCGTACAGGTACTGAAGTCACTGGGCTGTGCCTGAGTGAGGTCCCGGTAGAACTCGGTGCGGTGAGCCTTCTTGAGGCCTGTGCATAACCCAAAGTCCGACAGCTTCACGTGACCCTGGGGGAAGAAGCGACATCATCTCTCAGCGGAGACCAGGTGGTACACAGTATGTGCCTAACAATAGCTGCTCCTTAAGAGTAGCTGTCCTAACCAGCAGCTGTTCTACGCAAGATCAGGTGTCATTTATAAAAGCTGCCAGTTGAAGTCTCACTGGGTTCTCACCTGGTAAAAAAATTCTACCAATCAAACTTGCAGAAGCTTCCCCTGAAAGCAAATGTCCATTATAGTAGCTGTGTCTTGTGGAAGCTGCCTGAGATAGCAGCTGCCCCTGATAGTATATTTTTGATAGCAACTGTTACTTATACTTAGTTACTCTTAATCAGCAGCATCATCATATTTCTGATTTTTGGTGTCTCATGAAAGACGCCATCTCTGATCTCAGGTGTTTATGTACAATCTATCACACTGGGACTCAGAAAGGATCTGTCTCTGACATCTTCCAGTGGGGGCAGGCATAGCTGATAGCTGCCTCTTACACAGGCTGTCCCTGATAGAAGCAGTCCCTGTTCGTGGCCATACCAGATGGCCTGCGACCGGCAGGGCAGCACACGGCAGGCGGACGTACCTTGCTGTCGAGCAGCAGGTTGTCGGGCTTGATGTCACGGTGGATGAAGCCCAGCTGGTGGATCGAGTCGATGGCCAGTATCGACTCGGCGATGTAGAACTGCGTCTCCTCCTCCGTCAGCGTGTCCTTCTTCATCAGCAGCGTCATCATGTCGCCTGCGCGCAGAGGTCACACGTTGGATCCAGGGTTGCAAAACCTCCCCCTGATCTGCTCTAGCCTAAACCCCCGGCAGTGTCCAGAACAGAGCCAGGGCGAAGAGTCGATCAAGTCGTAGCTGAGAGCAGGGTGGCACAGCATGTTACGCCAAATTCATTTGTATTTGAATCAAGAAGGGTCGCAAGAAGTGGAGCTTGGGAAACATTTCACGATGGTATACAGTCCTTTCTCTTGGCCTGTCCCATGCTTACCTCCCCGCAAAAAGTCCCCTACAGGCATAGACCCTTTCAGACAGCCTGTTCCACCTTTACCTCCCAGCAGAAGCTCCACGAAGGAGTACAGACACCACCCTTGGTCTTGTCTCACACTTGACTTCCAACAGGAAACCGACTAAGATGTAGAGACCCTTCCCCTGACCCTGCCGCACACTCACCGCCCGGGAGAAACTCCATGATGAGGTAGAGGTTTTTGGGATCCTGGAAGCTGTAGAACATCTTCACCACCCACAGGTTGTCTGCTTCCACCAGGATGTCCCGCTCTGCTCGGATGTGAGCCACCTGCAGATGTCGCACGATTCGCAACAAAGCACGACTTTGCAAGTGTTTGTGTGTCCCATGTGTCAAGGGTTCAAAGTCGTTATCTCTCCGGAATAATCCAATTCTACAAATTGTCAAATTCTTCAACTGTAATAAATAATTGCTGCATTGTTTTATGAACACGCTGTAATGTGTTGCAGTTTGGTTGTGCTTCAAACAAAAAACATCCCCCTGTCAAGCCACTGCTGAAGGCCTCCTGACACCGCATGTATGTCTGTATGTTGAACCGTGCTAATAGGAGGTGCAAACAACACTATGTCGGTTGTGGGGGTTGTTTGACCACACTTCACCACGCTGGTCTGTGCGGATTGGTGAATGGGAGGCGGGTAACGATGCCCGTTTCAGATATCACTCGCCCCTGATGTATTGTTAGCCGTGTTTGGGCTCATACCAAGGTCACCGGATTCCTTGCGCAGTGCGCTAATCGCTGCACAACCGCTCCACCCCGTTGGGCTCATACTAGGATACAAATGAAGATAATATCATATAAGCTTCACGTGAACCAATATAAATGAACTTGTAGAGATTCATAATTGCAGAGAGTTGAATACCATGCCTGGCCTTATCATGGCATTTTGTCCTGAACACATGTTTTTAGCTACTTCTTGTTTTGGTATGTCTTTCACCATAGGTGTCCGTTACAAAAGAGACTTGTGGTCTCAACGTTTCTGTGGCTGGCTCCAAATAACAAAACCTAGCACCCGATCGATTGGGCCAATGGCCGAGCGCTGGAGATATACACATGAAACGTGTCATCATTCAACCTGCCAGCGGGTTCGCATAATGGTCACGATTCGGGGTTGGGATTTAATTTTCTTTTAAATCCCAAACAATATTATCTCATTAATTCTATCACTTTTATATTGTGTCATTTTTTTTCTGTTTATTTTGTACAGTTGTGTACACTCCATCGGCCTCAATGTGACCTTGCATGAATGCTAAATTATCGATTTTCACACGAACAATATGCTGCACATATCGTGAGTGTAGAAATCGATTTCAATCGACAAATCAACACATCACTGCAAGATTACTATACGGGGCCGCAGTAGAATGAGCTTTGTACCAAAAAATTACCAACTTCTAGCAACCTCACAAGCACTATTGGAAATACATGACTTGGCACATTTATGCACTGCCAACTCCCCAGGGCTGGTGCCTGATTAAACGGCGGCTTCTGCCATGGAGGGTTAAACCACTCTTCCAACGCAACGTCCAACGTCTTATCAACGACGACAGCCCTGGCTGCGCGCCCATGCCGCCGACTTCTCCCAGGTGGGGCCACGGGGGTCAAGATCCGCCGGCGCGCGGCTCACCTGCTCCTTTTCCAGCATGTCGGCCTTGCGCAGCACCTTCATTGCGTAGATGTGGCCTGTGTCCTTCTTCTGGACCAGCCGCACCTGCGCAGTGACGACATGCGAGGAGGAGGAGGGCGGAGCCAAGTCTTATCCCGTGAAAGGGCTGGTCACCGGCGACATGCACCATTTATTATTGTGCCCGATTGTGGTACGATATTCATCAGCGCTGCCTTGGCTATCTTGTTTCTGTATTTTTAAAAAGTCAAAGATTTTCTGCTTAAATGATCATTGAGGCAGTGTTCATCTCCTTTTCACATCCCTGAGTCAGTGGTGGAAATTCCACATTCATATGGCAGAGGTGAGTCTATACATAGGAAACCTCTGTTAACTTCCCTACAGATTTTTACTCAATTAGTCGACACAGGCGGGACAGTGGGCTGAGTCAATCCCAAACGAGCATTGAACCCCGTGAGCTGTTCACTTTAACACTAAGCAACCTGTTAAGGACACTGTATAAATGTATTTAAATTTGTACAAAATCTAAACTGTATACTTTGTAGATTAAAATAATTGCAAGTGCGTCATTACGTGTCTGCTGTGGACACCCTTACAAAGAAGATGTTCCATCTCAAGGGATTATCCAGGTGAAACATTTAAAGATTATTTTTTTAAGATGGCAGCAGTTCATCAGTTCCGTGTAAAATTAACAGCAATTCAAAACAGCCAACCAACCCCGAGCAATCGTTACAGGAAACTCAAATCAATTCTTATTCCCCTTTCCTATGGTACGCTAGCGAGAAAAGCACCCGATTTGTGCTCGGTTCTTTAGCCACGTCACACAGGTGGGCTGCCAGCTGGTGAACAGCTTTGCTGTAACTCTTCTTGGTGGGCAGCAGTTGACTCTGTGCACCATTTGTAATGTGCTGCTCTGCAGTTACAAGTGGCACTGTCTAAAACAGTGTGCTTCATTGCAAGGCCCGCGGGCCACTGGTGGCCCCTTGTAGACTTTAGTGCGGCCCCTGACGTGGAGCCCCCGACAATACACAAAGGTGAAAATGCCCAACCGTGTGTATTGAAACTGATTGGTCCACACCAGAGACAGCTTTCTTTAGAGCCGTCTCAAAACGGTGTTAGACCAGAGGACGCCAAAAGACAATGCATATATTATCAGAGAATGTATTTTGTTTGCATTCTGACCACAAGTATTGTGGTTAATGCAGACATGATTCCTGGTCAAAGGTTTCAGTTGGGTGTTCTAACATCTTAACACCTATTTGTTGCCAGAAAAAAGGGGAAAACCTATTCTCACTCATCTAAAACCTATATTAATCAGACAACAATCAATCCTCCCATGCATCGAGTCCACCGTGGTGGACCGCTGTGAGTTGTTGTCATGTTCCGGCCACGGTGGCACACGCCTCAAAGCTTTTTGGTGGGTGCAGTCCCTCTCCATAGGACGTCATCAGCCCAGTGTGGTGGCATCATAGCGGCAGACAATGTGACGACTACGGTAGAAAGGACGAGCAAAGCAGAGCTCTGCATTCAAGGTCGCGGCTGTTGGAAAGTCAGCATCCCACTGTGATGCACATGATCAGAATGTTGTGAATAAATTAATCGAAGAATGTTCAACATATCTGCTGGGGTTCCTTTGAGTAAAATTACATAAACGATTTGGTTAGAAAACGTCGGCTTTCGCGCCCAATTTTATTCATAATAAAGGTTTTTGTGTTCGATCGCGTAAGTATAAATGTGTCACAACCCTTCACCACCCGACACAACCAGTAAGGTTTGTCATGCAACTGATTGGCGCATCGTTTACGTGACACAGCTTACTGGCTGTGTCGGGTGGTGGAGGGTTACGACTTATTTATACTTAGGCAATCTAACACAAAAACCTTTATTCTGAATTTTAATTTGGTTTTGCTTTTAATAATTCATTCATGAGTGTGCTAAAAATCAGTTTGTGTGCAGGGGTTAGGTGGATTTTACATCGCAGGATCACAAGGGGTGGCGGAAACCTGAGGAAGCCTTTGTCCAGCAGTGGATGATGATGATGATTAAAAGGTTAAACAACACCCTGATTCTGACACCTGGCATGCCACCCCCTGTGACAGCCCCCTCACCTCGCCGAAGGCTCCGCGCCCTATGACCTTGAGGGACTCGAAGTCTTCGAGGCCGAGCCTCGTCCGCTTGAGCCGCAGGAACTCTGTCTCCTTGCGTGCGTGGTGCTTGCGTTTTGTGTCCTTCTGCATCCCGGCACACCGATACGGAGGGTGGATTGAGAACAAGACACTCATACAATGTGTGTGTATACATTGAACTTCTTTCTGAGCGTGCGTAGCCGAGCGTGCGTAGCCAACCGTGCTAATACAAGCTCAAGAAACAACTTCCTCCTGGCCACAATACCAAGGCTCACCGAGTTAAGGCACATAACCGCATGCAGCTTTTACGTTACGCATGGGACATCAATTGTGCATGCCTGCCTTTTCTATTTCTTACCCGAAAAAAATTTAAACATCCCAACAGTCGCTTTAACAGCCCAGGGGACCTGCATGGCCACCAACGTTGAGGCGTAAAAAGGATAATAAATTAAATACATTGTAAGGTGGTGTTAGAAACCGTCTCAATGTGGCTACATCTTAAAAGATTTTTGGGGGAGTGTCTAAAGAGTATAGAGGGCTACCGGGCATGGAAGGAAGCACGCTCCGATTGCGGCATGCATGACCTCGGAGGTCTGATGTCGAGTGTGGCAATCATCTGCAGAATCTGGCAGAAGGAAGTGGCGGCGAGGTGTAGTGGCATGAAGACAGCACCTGCCACGGCGACCTCTTGACCTCCACGTTGATGACCGATTCTATATAAAACACGGCGCAGGCCGCCGCCGCGTCACGCCTCTCGCCACCGCTCGCTGTTTTTGACAACACGGCTCGTAACTTAGGAACGTGCCTAGTGGGACTCCCCTCCCTTCCTGATCGCGCGCACAGTGGGAGGGTGGGGGGGCCAGGCGGCGATGCACGCCGCGATCATCCTGCGCACCTCAGTAACAGCTGGGTCAGCTCCGGGCGCTGGGTGTCAATGAGGCCTTAGGCAACGTCATGCAAGCGGAAACAAGCGTGTACGTAACAGCCATGCGGCGAGAATGCCGCTTGTGGGATAAAGAAAGCAGCTGCTTCGGCTGAGGGTGAAGGTGCGCAATTTGTGTTCGGTACATTGTAATATCCATTCTCCCCGCCTTCAAACCCATAATAAGCGTCAAATATAGCCAAACGACCCCCACGACCCGCCCGGAGTAGGGCAGCCCTCACACAGCAGTGAAATGACTACGTACAGTGCGAAAGAAGTTCAACATACATACAAAGGGCTGTACCTGTGTGTAAAGTGTACGTAAAGTGCAGGCTTCAGGCAATAATGTGAGCTATAAACGACAGATGCTTTTGTGTGGCAGCCAGGAAGAAGGGTTTCCATTACGTGGGTGCCCTTAACTAGAGGGGGACCAAACCGATCGGCAAAATAATAAGAATAAAATAAATAAGCAACTCACCTCGTCATCTGTCAAGCCCTCTTCGTCCATAACCCGCTCGAGGTTTTTCTGCCTAAATTCGTTAACATACAAAACGAAACAAGTTAAATTGCAGAAATGGCACAAGCGAGCACGCACGGTGACGACCGTAGATTTATACGTGTGGCTAAATTTAGAAGGCGTTTTTTTTCTCTGACTTCATTTTTTCCACACAGATGTTCCCAGCTTCCTTTCCCAAATGCAACTAACTTTGAGCACGAAGGTTTATTTATGTCTGTCAAATAAAAATGCGCTGGAATATTTAGTGATGAAAAACATTCGCTGCATGACGGATTTATACGGCATTTTAGCAGATAATAATTCACCGGGGTGGAGTGGCGGCGCAATGGTTAGCGCACCGCAATATAAACCCAGTAACCTAAATACGATTCCCGGCCACGACTAATATCTGTGCCAAGTGACACCCGAATCAGATCTGGGCACCATTACCCTTCAGCGATCCATACTGACCAGCGTGATGAAGTATGGTCAAACACCCATAACCGATGCGGTATGGGGAGGCCTTAATCCAGCAGCAAATTGACAAAGGGCTGTAAAAAATAATGCTATTCACTATTTGATGTTGAAAAATCATCTTGTGATCTGTGTGTATAGTCTTCATTCATTTATTTATCACCAGGTGAAAGCACAGAGACCACACATTTATTTTAAAGGAAGACCCTGGGTCATGAAACCAAACACACGTGCACAATAAAAATCAGTGCAGCAACGCGAAACACTATAAAATGTCACGTAATGAGGCAGAAAAACTCTTAAATGAGATGCGATGTCAGTTCAAATTATAACAACTCTCTGTGGATTGCAATGGGCCATAAAACGACAATAATTAACATATTAAAACAACAGTTTTGCATGTGGCCGTTTCATTTCCCCCGAGCCCAACTTCCTGCAGTGTACAGTTCCCTGGGTCTGCCTTGCGAAAGAGTCAAAAGGTGTTCACCTTGTTCTGGTGTAAAGGTCACGGCTTAAATAAATGATTGGCTTGCTAAAAGGGAGGTGGTGCCAGGGACTGTGGCTTGCCACTTCACCATGAACCCATTAACCTCAGTTTGAGTCCTGACCATGCACAACATCGGTGGTGCACGATATCTGAAGCGTCCGTGGGCCCTCCCACCCCACCTCTACCAACTCGCAGTGACCAGCGCGGTAAAGCATGCTCAAACAACACCGATTGCCGACAAAGCGTGGGGGAGGCTTTCGTGTAGTGGCGGATGGTTGATGCGTAGTGCTGTAAGTGAGCAGCTATGAGTGACAGCCATTGTATGTGTGTGTGCATGTTGGGTAGGTCTGGTATAATGTGTGCAGATGATACCTACTTCGTAATAAGTGTGCAGACGATTAACAAGATGCAGAGACAAAAAAATACCGAGGTGTGTAAAAGTGCAAGCAGAAATATGGAGGTGCATACTCGAAATTACACTTAAGAGACAGGAGGAAGAAGAAGCAGAAGACATTAATTAGAGAACACACATACACGTTGTTAGTGAACATCGTTAAGTTATCGGCATCACACAAAACAGCCTGCCTCAGCAGCTTTCCCCTCCTTTTTTCCTCCTGATGACGATTGCTTGTGTTGCGATCGAAATGTTGTAGTTTTTTTTGTTCTACGTGACTTTACCGAAAGACCCAAAGAATAATCACACTGACTGAATAAAAGTTAATGGGCCTGGGCACAGGACACGTCGCTGGAAGGAATGACAGTGGAGGCTGATGACCACGAGGATTGGAACGCGTGCAAGAGATTATCCACCGTGGAGACAGAGTGATGAACTCGGCCCGTATCGTCGTTGTTTTATCCTGTTTAACCAAGAGATGAAATAAACCCAATGGGTCACATTCAACAACATTACCTCTTTTGCAAGGGGTGACCTGGCACCTGGTGTGCAAGTGCTAAATTAATTGTTACATCCCAGGACCCCGAGAGATGGCAACGACTTGAGGGCCTTTCTCTCGCAGTGAAAAGATCGTGGAATGATGGTGACTGTACACCGTGCAAGTGTGCAACTGTACAACACACTGCCATGCCGTCTGAATGATTGTAGGTATTAAAATAATGTATAAATAAGCACACGAGTCTGCTTAACCTCCCCCCAAAAAAGTTTAAGAAAATAATGTTTATGTGCGTTGGCAAAAATGTCCCTTCTTGCGCTAATGTTTTCCAGAAGCATTTGTTTGTGTTGAAGGGGGGGCCACACCCTCCTGACGAGACTTAGAAAGTCAAACCCGACTCAGAGTGTGCCTTACTGTATAAGGCAGGGTTTCCCCAAACTCTACTCAACCATGGAGAACCTTTTCCACACATTTCCCAGTGTTCTTCATTCAAACGCAACATTTGCGATAGCATGATTTGAAGCTTTCGTGACTGCAGGAATTACTCCTTGGTTCTTTCGGTAAAGTCATGTAGAAAGAAAATAAATTAAATAATAGAGAACGACGTTTCGATTGCAACACAAGCAACCATCATCAGGTAGAACTAAATTTGAGAAAGAGACAAAACGCAGACACGGAGACACACAGACAGAGACAGAGAGAGACACACACAGAGAGAAACATACAACATAGACACACAGAGACCTAATGTCTCTGTGTCGACAGAGGCATTGTTGTGTGTCTCTCTCTGTGTGTCTGTGTTGTGTGTCTCTCTGTGTGTCTGTGTTGTCTCTCTGTCTGTGTGTCTCCGTGTCTGCGTTTTGTCTCTCTCTCAAATTTAGTTCTACCTGATGATGGTTGCTTGTGTTGCAATCGAAACGTCGTACTCTATTATTTAATTTCTTTTCTTTCTGTTCATGCATCAATCGAATTTGGATCATTCATCAGCTTTTATTTCAAACTACCCAGTTTTCTCTGGGCCAGCGCAGTATCTATGCCCCGCTCTGTGTACGCTAAGTCCAAGCTTTAAGCGTGTTCACAAAACGGGTTTTTCTATAACGCGGTTATTCCTTTTGGGAACACTTTTCGCACAATGTGGAACATGTCCGTTACCGCACAGAACGCGCACTGTTATGATGCGGAACGCGACTGTTATAATGCAGTTTCTGAGTGGTCAATGACAAGCTACTTTCTTGCGCAGCCGAGTGGTATGATACATTACTCAGAATGATTCACAGTAACACGGCGGCCTACCCTCAATTACTTGTCCCGCCACCTTACTGTGTGTGCGTCCATCGTATCTCGCCAAATTTTATCGCCGCATTATTTTTGGGGAAAAAGTTTCCGCCCAACGTGTTTTTCGCTAAACGCGCCACTTTTCAGGAATGCATCTATCACGCTAAACGAGGACTCACTGCACTTTGAACATGGGTTACAACCCAAAACCGACCACCAGTTGGGATCCAGTTGCTGTCGGGCACGCAGACGTTTCCCGCGGACTCACCGCGTCTCTCGCTCCTCGTGCTGGGCCTGCAGGTTGCAGTAGTAGTTCTCCAGCGTCACCTTGGTGCGCGTCACCTTGTCCTGCGTGTGCACGCTCATCGGGATGCTCGCGCCCGTCATCGCCATAGCAACCCGCCGCCTGAGTTCCCGCACACGGGCGCGCGCGCAGACGGGAACAGCGGCGAAAGAACGTGAGAAAACAACAACAAAAAACCTGCCAAACGGGGCTTGGCTGGATAACGGCGAACAGACACGCACACAAAGGTTGTCGAAGAGCTGCGGGAGCTGCGTGGTGGCCAGCAGCGGTCACCGTAGGAAAAAATACGGAAGCGCCTCTGGACACCACGAATAGGCTGCGACACTGAACGACCGCACGGGGCGGCTGGAGGGAATTGTGCTCAGAGAAAACCTGGTCAGTGAGTGGCAAGCGCGATGCAGAATGGGCTGTGGCTTTGGCCACGCCACTTTCGCTGTGGTATGCAAGTGACTCACCCTTACATTAAAACATTCTGCACAGCAGACTACTGTGTCTCGCGAAAACAAACGGCCCTTCTGCAGTACCATACATACACACAAAATGTTTAACAAGTATTATTTAAAGGTCAGCCGGTTGTTTGTTTAACAAACTATACCACCCACCATAAGATATTATGAATTCATTACGTCCTGTCTCTTTGAGATATAAGTATGGGTATAGATGTGGAATATGGCTTAGGATCAAGACTGGTGGTGGTAGAATGGCAGCTGTTGTATGTCTCTGTGTTGTCTCTCTCTGCTTGTGTGTCTGTCAGTGTGTCTCCGTGTCTGTGTTTTGTCTCTCTCTCAAATTTAGTTCTCCCTGATGACGACTGCTTGTGTTGCAATCGAAACGTCGTACTCTATTATTAAATGTATTTTCTTTCTACGTGACTTTACCGAAAGAACCAAAGAGCAAAGAGATAATATCTGTATATGCATGTGTTTGAATATAAGTATGTAGCTATATAAATATATGGGAACTTATAGGTTTATGCATGTGCATGGAGCGATGAGACAATTTCATCTGCAGGAGTAAAACGAAAGTGGTGTCGCAGGACCGAAAAAGAATGAGAGCTTTTGGGGCCTTATCCCGCAGTGGATAGACATGGACTGATGAAGTTGATAACCATAATGATGCAATTGCCCTTTTTATTCCTCTATTTATTAACAATGAGTATACTCCTGCTCCCACTGTCTCTTTCCCACACTGCTACGGGAACCTTGACTGCGGTCAGACTTGCGTTGTTGCCACATCCGTGCGCGCTCCGCTCAGACGAACCCACAGCAGCCCACGCCAACAGCAGAACCAAGCAAATCGGAGCAAAGACGCGGGCGTGAACAAGGCAGCGACATTTCCGCTACCACTACCGCTCAGCCCGAATGATTGATCGCAGGGCAGGCACGGGGGCTCTCGGCCCGCAAGGTTTCCGTGTCGGTGACCCACCCCTGCTCCTTGCCCCAACCCCAAGTGGATGAAGAAAATTGCAGCACCACTGCTCACAAGAAGCCGGGGGGGGGGGGACCGTGCTCACCCACACATCGTTACCTGCCATGACCTATCAACTGCTGGATGGAGGCCTTCTCAAGCCACTGCCAACTCTCACGGTCCGGTGATTAATAATCCATCTAGTTCCTGCACATGTGATGATCTCATCGCTCCACTCAGGATGTAATGACTCGCTCTCCTACCCCCCTGGACTCGCAATTTGATTAACTGTCATGATTTTGGATCATAATTCTGTTCAAGAAAAGGTTACTATTCTTATAATATTGACCTTTATCTGCTGCCTCGATTGCCCTGTTCTGCCTTATGTCTTGCATCTACTGTTTGTCTTGTTAGTAATGCTTGTGTTCTGTCTCTTCATTCACATTATCTCACTTGGATTGTCTTGTTTGCATGGTCGGTCTTGTTTGTACTGTCTCCTTCTTCATTTGCACAATCTCTTTTGTAGTATACGTCTCATTTAAACTGTATATCCTTTGTACTGTTCATCTAAATTGTTCAGTCTGTCTCTTTCTACCGTCTCATTTGTTCTGTACGTCTTGTCCTGCCTTGTTTGTCCAACCAGTCTCATTTCTATTGTCTGCCTGGTTCATTCACTCCATTAGCCTAAACGTAACAAACTCTGATAATTTCAATACCATTGCTAACAGTCAACTCGCAATACGCACATCATGGTGAATGTACCCTTGCGAGCAATAATCGATTTCGGGCGATGAATCGGTGCATCGTCACAGGCCAAGCATGTACAGTGCCTTATGATGGCTGGGACCATGAGAACACCGTCTGCGTGAGATAGAAATCTTGTCACGGCCGAAAAAAGCGGTCTCGCACAAACTCACGGGAGGGCAGAAGGCAGGCGGGCGCGACTTACTCCGTAAACGACTCTGAACGCCCACAAATATGCGCTTGGAATTCTCAGCTTCAATTAGCGGGCGGGAGGTCTGTGGGGCCTATGGCGGTCCAGAAACTGGCTATGGAGCGCATAAAATGGACACCAACTCATAGATTATATATTTTTTTACAAGTATCTCCAGTAAATGGCTGAAATTTCAGCAAGTGGTAAAGAGACACCAATGTGAATACTCGAGATAAATTCCAAATCTCCGAGGTCTGCGGAAATAAAGGTGATAATTTAAGTATATTCTTCACAATTGGTGAGGGTTGTGTGGTTCGAGCTGGTCTACTCTTGTTATGCCTTGCTCCACAAAGAGCATAATTGCCAATACATACATAATCACGGCATTTGATCAGTGGCTTGCATCCACGCTTCATGCCAAGTCTATGCGTATATGCTCTTTAAATTAAGCACAATATTACACAGCCAAGGTGGAGCTGTGGTGCTGTGGTTAACGCACTTCGCTAACCACAACTAACATCAGTGGCGAGTGAGGCCTGAACCAGTTATGGGCAAAATCTCATCTTTCACCAAACCATGCTGATCATGGGTTGGTGAAAGATGGTCAAACAACTCCAATGACCAACACAGGTCTGTATCCAGCAGTAGATTGACAAAGATGTGTACATTATTTACACTTATGATACACTACACAGTCTCGTACACTACATACCAAAGTGATAACTAGTACTGTATGCAGAGTGTTACTGACTATACAAAGCTAGTCATTAGGCAGAATGGCTCCGTCATTACCCACACAAGTGCAGGGGATCTGCATAATTGTACAATATTATCTTTTGAAGGTGAGAAATTTCATGTGACCGAGGTGTTCATGTCCGAGAAATGTTTCGCAGGGCTGTGATACAATTAATGCCTCGTCAACACCAGCAACACCAGCACTGCCCCTTGGCGTCTTACTTCACAGTTACCAGTGCGCTGCTTACATAAGAGCGAACAGAAAAGATAAATTGCGACACGACAACAGAAACAAGATGTTCCAAAAACAACAGCAGGAATTCACGCCACTGCCGCTACCACCTTGTAAACACCCCACGCGTTCTATTTCGAGCGATATTGACCAGCGATAATGCCGCGAGGACAAACAAGCCTCTATACTTTTTCTTGTGGAGAGGTTTTGAACGAGATGAAGCAGTCATTGGAGCTGTGTTCATTTTAAGGACAAAGGACGCATGTGCACACCACCTAAGTGTGACAGACGTAAATTTGACCGTCAAGAAAAGTATTTGGACCTGAGTAGGAGGACATGAGGGTAGAAGCGAATTTAATTGATAACGAAAATGAAACAAAAGTTGAAACGTGTGCAAAGAAGTGTGGAGAGGAGCATTCTTTGAATGTAAGAGTGGCAGATGGATTAGAAAACGCATGCCATTAAGACATCATAATAGTTTTTATTTAAAGAAAATTAAGTGGGCTCGGGCAGGAAACGTCACGAGGAAGATGGCCGATGGTCGAGTACAACAACAGAGTTGCACTCAAGGGAAGGAAGTCGACCCAAGGAGATGGAGCAATAATATTATCATTTAGTGTGCAGGTGCTTGGTGGGTCGTTGCACCACAGGACGATGAGAGATGGAAACAGCCTAAGGAGCATTAATCTCGCAGTGAATTAATGTCTGATGATGATCATGATGTCACAGTAATAAATCCATGGTCTATAAAATAAGTACTGTAAAAGTAGTTTCCCACTCAACTGAGTGTTGGGTGATGATCAGTTCACATTAACAGCCCTGAGCCACCGGTGGGAATTCATCATTCCTATGATGGGGGTGAGTCAATCCATCGGATGATCACAGTTGACTTTCCCACAAAGCAGTACTAACTTTATGACCCTGGAAGGGATGAAGGGCCAAACGGAATCTATCGTCTACATTGCAAAACACTCAAAAGAGGAACTGGCCAAGACATCTCAAAGTAGGACCCTTCTCAAAGTAAGTCTTTCAACTGAGTGGCGGCCCTCCAAGGCAAACAGCTATAATTGTATTTACTGCACGCAAAGTACGTGTAAAGGTGGACATGAGAATTTATATTTAAGCCATATGCCATAGTTTGGGCTATGACCAAATTCCTGGCATATGTCAAATCTCAACAGATTTCTGAAGCTAAACAGAGTTGCGCTGGAGAGCGCTTGCATGAATGAGCGACACCCACGCGTAACAGGTTGTTGTTACAGGCTGTGGGGATACATGTATGTCCACACATTCATGCTCCTCGTCTTCACCGATCCATTTCGGACGGCATAGTGAAGCAGGTACCAAATAACCCCCACGGCGTGAAATGTGTAGGAAAATCCTCATCCAGCAGTGGTTTGACAAAGGAGCAGTACACGTGAATACAAAGTATTCATGAAGATGGATATCATGATGACTATTTTAAGCCACGTGCCAGAGCTAGAATGGCACACAACATCCTGCTGCCTGTGACCAGACCCAACACTGGTGATATGACACACACCTAAGGGACGACAGGGTTTGCTGTTTCCCAAATAAGGGGGTCTCCCGTTCTGACAGCGCAACTCGCTCACCCACAAGCCGGCCGGTCGGCCGGCACGCCCGCCCGCCTTCTGAGGAAGGAAAAGGAGGGTCACTGCTGGCACCGCCAAGCTCACTTGGGGTCTTTCAACGCCGCGCCGCACCCCTCGCAGCTGCAGGCCGTTACGTGAGCCGACCGCACGGCCGCCGGTGTTAAAGGCGATCTTTGTTTTCTGCCTTGCCCGCCCGCCTCCCTTACGCGGCAGCTCTCACTCGGACAGCTTCAGCCCATGGAACCTATTAGCGGGGCTCGCCTACAATAACCATCATCGGGCACAGCCCCTGCCGACTGGGTACATGGCATGGTGGAGAGGATTTTTTTTTCTCCAACCAGTTGAAAATGCACACCGTCCGCACCCCACCAATTTCGCTCATACCACGTAAACTGGAAAACAGCACGGCGCAAACGAACGGGTGGATGGGATGTATGTATGCATACGCCCGCTGTTTCACAACCGCTCTCTCTTTTGCCTCCAACGCACCCACACAGCAATATCCGCGAGCGGTATTCGGTGACAACGTAAACAAGTTAATAAATATCATCAAGTATGGACCGAGAGAAATGAACCTACAAAACAAGATTGAGGGGAGGGGGGCGTTCTGCAAACGTGGTCGGGAGTGGACCATGAGCGTGATCCGTCTCATTTCCCTTGGCATATAAACAGCACTGCCATGCATCGGAATCCCAAGCAAACAGTCAACAAGATATGTCAGCGTGCAGCAAGTGCAACGCACAGGAAAACTTGTGGACCTGCCACGAAGCGAACTGGACACGCCAAACACGGTGCACCTTCAATGCCACTGGTCAAACAGTGAATGAACACAAAACGGGTACTTAACCTTGCAAAAAGAAGATTCCGCGCCACACCGGCTAACTGTGCAAACAAACGTGGAGGCGTTTGGTGCACGCTAACGCGATAAATAAACGAAGTCGAGCTTGTCATCTGAAACCCAACAGGGTTGATTACACTGTGTAACAAAAAACATATATTGTTCCTGGGTAGTAAGTGTTATTTCCTAATTGCTTATGCCTCAAAAGTACAGAAAATTGGCTATTATTCCCCACAAACTTTGCTTTTGTGACCAGGACATTGTGACATTTACCTATTTTCAATGAGAAAACATGGTCATTCCTTCACGTAAAATCCTGGTCACACAAGCAAAGTTTGCGGGAAATAGTAATTTTCTATACTTTTTAGGCATAAGCAATTAAAAAAATAACGCTTAGTACCCAGGAACAAAAATTGTGTTACATAGTTTTATAAAAGACCTCAAATGAGTACAGGCCAGGACACAGACTTAGGATCTCCATTAAGGGAGCTAATGCGATGATCATCAATAATAAATAAGAGGCAGAACATAAAAAAACTCCAAGCAATCGTTATACAGTACACTGTATAATATGCGAGTTCATTAAATATTTAAACTGGGCTGGGTTATGGCCGGTTGCATAGCTTACAGACTGATCCCAAACACAAAACAAAGATCACCCGCGTAGCCGTAACAGACTGTTGGGGCACACGAGGGCGTGGGTGGCCAACACCACGCCCGGCCGCCTTTGTCTCTCTCGCGACGATGTTTACACACCACACCGGGTGCTCATTTGAGCCCGAGTCGACCTCGGGGAGGCCCAGGACCGGTTCAGATAATCGTCACCGGTGTTTGCCGTGAGCAGGAATTGAAGCCGGGTCACCATATTCATAGCGCAACGCACTAATCGCTACGCCACCGCTCCAGACTGATCCCACAACCAGACAAAGACAAATAAACAACAATGCCGCATGCCAGCATGAACTGACAGCTTCTCACCACATGCGACCGATAATTTAGCATCAATTTTGCGTTCTTAACATCCCATTTGTGTTGAGCAGGGCGTATAATTAGCAGCAGTTAGCGGTGGCTAATTCTCATCTGCTGACAGCGTCGTCGAGAATATCCTCCCTGCCCCTGTATCTCGTCCGGGCACGAGGCCTTCATTTTTAACCTCCAACTGTGACTCACAGCCAATATCTGCAAAAAATAAACGACCACCTTTTTCTGTACTGCATCTCGAGATACGAACGCGGTTAGACGCTTTGTAATACACTGTATTGCCAAGTCCTAAACGGTGCCAAGATGACAATGTATCCAACAACTCACGCACTGAATCTACGGCAACTTTTCCAGCATAGCCGACGTCAACTTCAAAGAAAACTTATGTTGAGCCACCACATAGTGCCCATAGCAGCCTCCACCTGCCAGTCATGTCTGAATAAACACCACAGCGGCGCTTACAAACGTGCGTGTCTGACCTATGTGGGGTGACTGCCTCTGGCTAAACGTTGGTCAATGACGTGCCCGAACCGACTTGTGTAGCACACAGGCCACGGGAAAACTGGGGTCGTCATCATCATTAAACATCATCATCAATGTTTGTCTTGCGGTAGTTGTAGTACTATATCAATGTAGATTGATATAGTATCATAGTACATACCGTACTGTAAACAAAAACAAGTCTTGATTGGGGTGACAAAATCCTAGGAATGATCCATTGAAGGAAATCCAGTAAATAATATCACACCAAGGTGTCAATTCCACAGTTCCTCCTATCATATTCTTAGATATAGTAAGATGATTAATCTGCTTGGAACAACAATCTCATCTGACCTGTCATGGAATGGCAATACAGTATTACTAATCTGACTAAACTGGCTAAGAAGGCATCGAAGAAGCTTGGCTCTCTTGTCTGTGCCAACACCATATCTGGGATGAAGCACCCAGCTCAAACTTCACTCAACTCATGAGAATTGTATTAACCTGAAGCAGTCTCGCTGATTGAACTTCCACAATACCGCACGTGGCCAATAACCCTGCGAATCGGAGGTGCAGTGAACCAGCAATCGCTGATTGACTGCAGACACTCACTCACTACTCCCCTTGATATTGTTCCTCTACCCACGTCAACCACAATGGTACACATTCTAAACATTTATCTGCGTCCTTAGTACCTTGCGCTGGTTGACTTTGGAATTCCCTCCCATCGTCTATTTTCACAAGTTCGTATAACCTTGGTCAATTTAAACCTGCTGCAGGAAACTTGGCATTCTAGGCCTCGGGGCCTGTGCTCAAGCACATGTTGAAAGAAATCACGACGCAGGCTCAACTATGCTTCTTAGCTTCTGAAATCTGATGAGATTTGATGGATCGTGAGTGGTTTTGTCACATCTCACGTTAACAGGCAGGTAATGACTACATTTAGGGCCCGATTTTCGCATTGGCGAATGTCCACTTTCTAAATAGGATTCATTCAGTAAACATACGTGTATTCATTTTATTTATTAAGTGGCTATTATAGCCGAGACTCGAGTGTTAAAGGGGCTCTGTTGCATATCAAATGTGCACGGCTGATTCACTGGGTAAAATATGGAAACAAAATGCACAACTTCCGCAAACCGGCTCCTCATGGCTTTCACACCCCAGTGTTATTAACAGCAATGGTCGTCATTTACAGCCTCTGTATCAATCGACTCGTGGAATAAAGCCTTCCCCCCACGCCATGTCGGGGTTGTTGTTGTTTGACCATGGTTTGTGCGGTACAATGAGGCGGCGGGGGTGAGGCTAGGACCGGTTCTAACATCACCAGCCACTGATGTTATCCGTGGCCAGGAATTACACTCGACTAGTCGCGTTTCGTTACCCACTGCGCCACATGTCCACTGTAATTGACAGCACTATCGTAAAAAAAGGGGACAACTCGTCTTGATATTTTATAACATGCCAAGGTGTATATCGTTAACAGGCAAGATCGCCAGTCGGCTTTGAGGCTCATGGTCCGCTCGTAGCTATTCCACTGTGCGACCACCACTACAACGTAATACAATAATAAGGCATCACTGTGCCACGTTCAAACGAGCGTGGGTCGCTACTCGTCTACGTTTAAGGTCATCGGATAGTGACGGAAATTACAGTCCCCCAATGTGTGAGTGAAAGTCCATCCATCGTACATAAACAACATCTCCACTTGCCCCCCCCCGATAAAGCGGCAACACAAAAGCAGCACTGTGCGTCGCCTACGATTAAACAATCTGTCGTGGGAGAGAAGAGAGCCCCCCAGGCAGAGAAGAAGAGGCAAGAGATGTGGGGGAGATAGAGTGGAAGGAAGAGAGGCAGCAGGAGGCGGCCGAGGTGAAGTAGTGAGTGTAGGTGAAGGCGACGGCACTGAGCAAAACCTCACTTCAGTCGCGGCTGCGTCTATAAAGACGTTTTGCTCCTCGTGTTCGCTCGGTTAATCAGCGAGGCAGACAACGAAAAGGATCTCCCGAACACCTCGCCCGCGCTGTCGCCGCCACCGCCACCGCAACCACCGCCGCCGCCTCGCTCGCCCGGAACACCCTCGACTACCTTCCACTGGCCACGGGAAGCCGATCCAACGCGCCGAGGTTTGACGCCGACTACCCTCGCGCCATCTTGGTCAGGGAGAGCGGTCACCTTCTACCCACTCCCGTTGATGCCTTCCCGCGCGTGACGTCATCCACGCGCGCCTCCGATCGGGTGGGGGGGAGATTTTTTAGATGGCAATGCCGAGGGTTGTGGGGGGGCCCTCCCCCCGCTTTTCCCTCACCCAAGATGTCCGACAAACACGTTTGGCCCGCGTGGGGTGACGTCACGGAGAGGCAAGGTTGTTGGGCCGCCTCCATTCACAGGCGACGGTTGGGTGGGGGGACGGGGGGGGCGGGTACGCGGGGGGGGGCGGAGGGCGGGGCCTACACCGCCCCTCGCCGCGCGCTATTGGCGGGCTGAATTTAGGCGAGGCCGACGCCCTCGACCAATCGCGAGGGTGGGCGGTTTGGACACGTGGGTTCGGGTCGCCAATGGGGAGAGCTGGAAAGGTCCGAACCGTCGCGTGTTGGGGACGTGAGGAATGTGGGCGTGGTCTAGGGGGCGTGGTCGTGACCTCATCGCCGGCTGTGACGTTGGCACCACGCCCCACAGCACATGTGCCATGAAGATGGGTCTATTGCCCGAAACGTCACCTAATTTTACAAGGACTCCTCTACTTACGAACATTCGACTTACGAATTTCACAGATACGAACAAACCTGTCGGTATGTAATGTAGATGCCGTATGAAGAATCAGTGTCATACTCTCTGGTTATTTCGGTAAAGTCACCAAGATAGAAAAAATAAATAGCGTTCTGTTATTTTTTTTCTATCTACGTGACTTTACGGAAAGAACCAGATAGTATGGATTCCTGCAGTCACGAAAGCTTCAAATCAAGATTGAACCAGTGGCATCTACATCTGCAGAACCAGTGGCCTCTACATTATACAACTTTTAAAGCCATTCTCCGTGTTTTAGTGTACATGCCGTAACAACACATTTGGAATCGACAGGAGTAAAGTTGGTCTTACGAACAAATCGACTTTCGAACAGACCTCTGGAACCTACTTCGTTCGTACGTAGAGGTGTCCCTGTAAAGCCTTTGCTTGGGGGAGGGGGGGCAGTGTTATTGACGAATGTGTTGAGCCTGGAGACTGAACTGAGAGCCCCCCCCGCCTCCACCGTGCAAATTGAACATGCGGCGGCGCTAATGGCCTGTTTGTGACAGTGGTGGAAATTGCCCGTTCCTATGGCAGAGAGGAGTACGTCCATTGGGCAAGCAGAATCAGAATCGTTATTTACCCTGGAGGAATCCGATGAGCTATGCAGCTCGCAGATGTCCTGTCCGGGACGGGTCGTCAAGTTACAATTACTTTGACTTGCTACAAAGTGATGCTCGCTTTCATCGACCTATGTGGCATAATAGGTGTGTGCGTCAACCCACGGACTCGAGTTCTCTGATGCAAAGCGCCAGCCGGCCAGTCCATCAGTTAAAGAGTGAGAGATTGTGCGGGTTATTTCACCATACTTCACCATGCTAACCGCTGGTCAGTGCAGGTTGGTGACATTGATTTCAGGAGCGGTCCGGATATCGCCGCTTGTTACGCTATGGTTCGGTACTTGGGACTCTGGTCACAGGGTTCATAGTTCAGATAATCGAACCACAGTGCCACGGCTCACTCCAGATAGCCTTGGTGGCTAGGAGATGGTAACTACCTCGCCTGGTATACAGGAGGTCGTGGGTTAGATCCTGCATATTTGGAATTTGCATATTTGACTGCAATGAATTTCCACATGTTAGGCCACTTCGTTGAGCTATCATTTGTGAAAGCCAGGTCGCTTCTAACAAAGAGCTCTATAGCTCAGTGGACCGTACCTGGTAGAATAAAAAA
>CM025654.2:10344359-10358274 GCA_014621495.2 Entosphenus tridentatus | reverse complement strand
GTTAGCCACGCTGAATCGTGCTCAGCTTCTGGTTCAGTTGGGCATAGGCTGATGCAGGAGTCAAGATAATGTATCTGTCTTGCTTATGTACCCTACATACACGTGTTCATTGTTGTCCCTCAATATAATTCCAATTTTGAGACATTATGTGAACTGTTAAGAAAGGTAAGTGGGTTCGGATGGACCATATTACTAGAAGGGATAATGACTGGTGGTTGAGACTAACGTCATAGTGGCAGCCAAAGGAGGAACACAGAACCGAGAGGATTCTCACCGCAGTGATGGAGGGATGAAATGCTCACGTGCATGTGGCTAGATAATTTGCTGCGTGACAGAACCGTGTGGGATGGTGACAGTTTGGGGAGGCTTTCGTCCAGCAGTGGAATGATGATGATAATGATGCACGAACTGTGAATGTGCAATATTGAAAATATTGAACATTAGCTGCGATGACGTACGATGATGTGTGTTTATATATTTGCTGCAATTATAAAGAACATGTGTTGCTTCAGTGTCGTATGACCATGGGCGTTGGGTTTCGTACAATCTGTATCGTTTACCCGAGGTGCTCTGTACACTTTGTCCTACAAGAGGCGCTGTGGTCTCACCACCGTCGTGCATGGGAGCCCTTTGATTGTGTCCAGCTGAAGCGATGGGCTGTTCACGCCACCTGTTGAAATATCTACTGGACATCTGTGAAAACTACTGGACGTCTGTGCAAAAAGAGCTTTGTAGCTCATCGGATTACTCAAGTATAGATACATATTCTGATTCAGTGTTGGTTCGTATTCGTTCTTGGGTTACACCACGTGGTAGTTTTATGCCATATTTCTTATCATTAATCCACCGCTGAGCTGTGTTGGTCATAATTTGATCAATACATTGACAAGTCATATAAATTATATATTTTTAAACGTGACAATCTCGTCAGGTGATGGAGGGTTAATGACAATAATTTTGGCATAAAACTACGATCACGTGTCCTAACCCAAAAATAAATACCGTATGTATCGTTGAAATAATACTAATTTACACTTCTATACCGCCTTTCACCTGCATATCACAACGAGCTGGCTAAGAAACCGTACGTTTTAAGCAAGCAGTTTTATCAGCAAATCAGTCGAAAGATGCAGCAGCATCATCATCATAAGCCACGACCCGCTGGATGAAAACATCCTCAAGTCGTCATGATCTCTCACACCCTCCTGCAAGCAAGTCCATTTCATTGCCTCATCTCCACAGTGGACATCCTCTCTGGCGTGTCCCTTCCTTTGGCTGCCATTCTGCCATTAGTCTCGACATCGGCCATAATCCCACTTTTCACTTAAATGTTCTTCACAGTCAACATGATGTCCTTAGCTTGCATTTCCTCCCTAATCCGTCTCAGCGCCATTTTAATTGTTTGCCATGTGATGGCGTTGTAGATACTATCTTTTTTTATTATCTGTGCTTCTTTCTGTTTCCTAGAAACATTCACAAATTTCGGAATTTGTTAATGTCCATGTGTCTGATTCATACGTAATCATAAAGCAGGTAATATACACTGGTACAACACTTCATTTAGCCACATTGGATAATGTCTTAAAGTCAATACAACACCAGGTAGCGTGAATGAAAATATCAAGCAAGCAACGCATTCCCCCGAGTGTGTGGGCCATGTAATTATTATGTAACAATAGACCTCCCTTGGAAAATAGACTTTTGGTCTCATTTGGCTCTATAATATTAATCATAACATACAGCCCTTTGTCAATTGACTGACCACAGTTCACCCCAAGCTGGTCAGCACTGATTGGAGATGAGGGGGCCCAGGACCGTTTCAAAGTATCACCCACCACTGATGTTAGCCGTGGCTTGTAATCAAACTGGGATAGTTGAGACTGTGCAGTGTGCTAACCACTGTGCCACCGTTCCCCGGTAGGCGCTCACCTGATTATAGATAAATCCAAGGCCGTAATTATAATATATTGGGGGAGACATCCCCTCCCCCAAATATATATTCAAAAATGCTCAAAATCCCCCCCCCAATATATTGCTATATAATAGATTTATGTTTATATGATTGTGGTTATGGTTGTACTTTATTAATCCCTAATCTCTGCCATTACATACAATGAAACAAGAAAAGGTAAAAAAGAAAAAAACAGAGCAATGTAATACAATACACTATTAGACATTATTGTAAAAAATATATAAAAAGTCCATCCAACGTGTAAGTACATTTTTTAAATATTTTAGGCAGGAAATTTGTTTCAAATTTAGATTTTCTTTTTCTGGGGGGGGGACCCCCACACCCTCTGGAATATTTGGTCCCCCCTAATGTTGACTCCATGGCTACGGCATTGGATAAATCTAATTTGTGTACGTATTTATGACCATCATAATAAAGTTACAAGCAAGATTAATAACATGGGTAAACAGGGTGCTGTTTTGATCATTATGAATGGTGGTGACCTCTGCTTGTGCTGACAGTTAATGAGAGGAGTACACGACCATATATGAATACATTACATGTTTATGAAGTGCATTTTATTTAAAACATGTTACAATACTGAGAATAATACTGTCACAGTAATTTGTGTTTTTCCATTACCTCGATATACAAATGTGGTTGTTTCCATGACAGGTGTGTTGAAATACGAGTCTAAATGTAAAGCTTTCATAATAGAGGTTTTTGGGTGAGATCGCGTAAATAAAGCTTTCGTTGTCACCAGAGCTGAATGTCTGTTGCACCTGGGGAAGGGAGGGTACGGGATCTAGAAATATATTTTCTGGTCGTTTAATTTTCACATCTAGAGTTTAACAAGGACTGTTGTATGTATACACAGTATACACAGTATACATACTACTATTTATGATTGTTATTATTGGTTCGCAAGGTATAAATGTTTACTGTTTAACAATAATCTCCTACAGGGCTCCAGTATTTTACATGTAAACTGGGGTGGAGGGGTGGTGCAGTCGATTATATTATTAGTACGTGAGTTTACATAGGAAAGCCTCAATAATAAGCTTCTTAACTCTTTCTTAGGAGGGTCCTGTCAAGAGGGGACATTTCTTTGGAACTCCTTTTTGTGTTTAGTTTGTTGTCCTTCCCCCATACCCCTGATTAGCATGGTTGGCTGTGTACGGTGCGAAATAAGTTGAACATACATACATACCCTTTGGTTCTTTCGGTAAAGTCACGTAGGTAGAAAACATAAAATAATAAAATAATAATGTATGTTACGTGATATATTATTTTATTTTTCTACCTATGTGACTTTACCGAAAGAACCAAAGAGTATGGATTCCTGCAGTCACGAAAGCTTCAAATCAAGATACATACATACATTGATTGCTATGAATATTCCGAGAGTAATTTGTGGGTAATTTCAAATTTGGTTAATTTGGACTATGATGCTGGCAAATAATGGCCTACGCTTGCGAATGACGTCACTGGGTATTTCGTGTCCACTGTGAAACAGACAGCGAGTATTTTTACGGTTCACATGCCTGCAGTATTTATCAGGGAGGCCGCTGGATTCGAACCATCAACCTCTGCAACAAGCAGCGAACACGCTACCAGAAAGTGCCCAGTGCTCTGAACCCAGCCACCATGGTGTTAGCCACGGCTAACATCAGTGACGAGTAATATCTGAACTGTTCCCACTTCATGGCAAAGCATGGTCAAACAACCCCGATGACTGGCACAGAGTGGGGAGGGCTTCATCCAGCAGTAGATTGACAAAGGGCCATTCATTCTATTATTTATGACATATAAACTGGGTAGGTGCATTGGTCTTTTGTTGGCAAACAATGAATCAAAGTTATATAACGGGATCAGTGGCCTCAACATGTATATCTTTCCAACATTACTAAAGGTGACACAACAGCCAACAGATAGTTTTTTTTGTTGTTTTCATGATCGCTGGTGCAATGCGAAAGAAAACGTAATCAGTATGTTACAAAAACATCCTGCGTCTGTGTGGTATTGTAAGTCGTACAGACTACCGCTGTGTTTCCAATTATGAGAAATGAATATCAAAATAGCTATTTTAATTCAATGCATTCTAAAAACATTTTCTTGAAAAATAGGAAATCAAAGACACATGATCCAGGCTTGAGTGCGATGTTTATTTTTTTAGGAAGAAGACCGTAGTTTTCGTCTGTCAATTTCTCAAACACGTTTTTCTCTAATAGAAAATTCTTACTTTAACACAAGCTACAGTCATCGAAAACACAAGAGTAAACATTTATTATAATCAAATTAATAGAGTCAAAGGCATGTTCATAGTACAGGGACTCCTCTACTTACTAACGAGTTAGGTTCCAGAGGTCTGTTCGTAAGTCGATTTGTTCGTAAGTCCAACTTTACTCCTGTCGATTCCAAACGTGTTGTATGGCATGTACACTAAACACAGGAATGGCTTTAAAAGTTGTATTATCTCCTGTAGTTGTAGATAACACTGGTTATTCATGCTCTGCAGATGTAGATGCCACCACCGCCATCTATTGTGCAGCGATTTAACTTACGATTCTCGGTCCGAACAGGCAACAGGACATTCGGACAGATTTTTTAGTATGTCTAAATGTTCGTAAGTCGAATGTTTGTAAATCGAGGAGTATCTGTATATGAAGCCCAGGAATAATGGTAATTGGTATTCAATTGCCTTTCCTAGGTTCTCAATGGTAGAATGTATTTGGTCAATAGTAGAAAACCCTTTTCTAAAACCAACTTGCTCTCATAGTTAGCCTCTAAAATGACCCATTTTTTGGTTGTCATTGGTCTTTATGAACAGATAATATATACTGTATGCATTGGAAGAAGTTAAAGGGTCTAAATTTTTCAAATCAGTTTTGTCTACCTCTTTGATGAGAAGAATGAGATCAGTTAATGTGCAGAAGCGAGATGGATTATGGATCACATGTAACTGAGCGATGGGAAGGTCTTCATCTGGCATTTGATAGAACATATCTGCTGCTGATATAAAAAGGCACTGAAACCAGGAATCTCTTTTTCAAGGGAGACCTGGGTTTAAAACAACAAAGTACAGTTAAACAACAAATTCACTTTGTTGCTGCGTATCATTATTTATTAGATCCACTTTCAATTAAGAAACGTCAAACTTAAAGCGAATTTTTTTTATTTCCGCTTGACTTTCTTCCGCGTGAGTGTAAAAATCCACCCGCTCATGAATATTGATGAGGGGGGGGGGCGGCATGTGGAATGACGTTGCACGCGTTACACACAAACAGACATTCTTCGCTCATCATAGAAGTAATGTAAATTTTTATTCATATGTTGTTTTTTCTGACTTTATGTAAACGAAAAGACACAAATTCGCCCATTTTCTCATTGAAAATATGTACATTTTTAAATATCACTGTCCTGGTCACAAAAGTAATGTTTGTAAGGAATAATATCCATTTTCTGTACATTTCAGGAATAAGTAATTAGGAAATAACACTTTTTACCCAGGAACAAAAAAATTGTTACACACTGTAGTAATAACGGTGGAATAGTGGCGTGGTGGTCAGTACACCGTGCTATGAAACTGGCGATCTGAAATCAATTAATGGCCACCACTAACATCAATGGTGAGTTATATCTGAACTGGTGATACCCCCCCCCAAACCCTCCGGCTCTTCACTGCATCAACTCACACTAAATAGCATGGCAAAGTGTGGTCAACCAACCCCCATGACCAAAGCAGTGGGAAGTCACTATTATTATCAAGTATCGCTTAATATCGCTTAGAGAACACACAACATGTTTGCGTGACATTGTTGTTTCCTTTATAAATGGGCCATATGGCCACGCGATCATTGGGTTATGAGGTCACAGTGTCACCAATTTTTTCTCGGGTTTCAGGCAAGTGTGGTAGATGACAATACGCGTGGGACGCCTTTGCCCTGGGAATGTTTCACGCGTTCGCATTGTTGCTGCGACTGCTGCTGCTGGCACTGCCGCTATTAGCCATGGCCCTCCCTTCGCACCCCGGGCGTGAACCAGGCAAGGTCAACAGTGACACTTGATGAAGCATGAGGGGTGAAAATAAACACGGCGCGGCGATCATGTTCCTGCAGAGAAGATCTGGCAGTACAATGCATTTGTTGATTTGAAAAGAACAATCAATTATAATTGGGCACACACAACACATATGTCTACACTTTCTAGCTGGTTTTCATGGCATGCTGATAAATGCTAGGTCACGGGATATTCATCAACAGCCGTGATCAATATACTGCTGGATGAAGACCTTCAAGCCATCACCATCTCTCACAGCACTGCAATCAGTGCGATGTAACAATGCACATAGCACTAATTGTGTTGTCTCAAAAAGTTACGATTATTTTGCTCAACAAAGTATTGTACCTTCCAGGTGCCAATTGAAGTGAGAAGGAATGGATACATTTAGCCAATTAAAAAGGAAAGGCTGACTGAGTCTCGTGACTTTTTCAGGACGATTTTGCATTGGAATGTGCGGCCAAATACGACTTAAATATTGATATGCAAAACATACACCTCATAATTCATGAGTTTATTGTGGCTAAGTAATCCCATAAATTACAAATTAAATACAAAACATACTATCCTGTGTGTATAGAGGTGTTCAAGCAGTTTTGAAGAATGTTCATGGCCTGAAACACTTCATGTAGTATGAGTTTTAATGACCACGGTGGTTTTAAAATACCAAATACAATCACGTATATTTCATTTAAATCAGCCCCGATAACCCACTGACAATGTTTTTTTTGTGAGCTAACATATTTTCAATATTTCTATTGAAACACAGTTGGAGTGATGATGCTGAGTTTATTTTGTGATTTAATAATTACACGTTTTAATCCATTCGTGCAGTTGCCTTTCAAGCACGTTCGTCTGTAACCTATTGTTTATGCGGTATTATAACGCCGTGTTCATGGTGAAGACGGCGAGATTTATGATCCATCGCCTTCAGCCATCATGGTCTGTCCACTGCTGGATGAGACCTCCCCAAGTCGTCACCGTCTCTCTGTCACGCAACACAGCAATCCACCTCGCTCTAGCACGTGGAGCTGATTTAATGGCTCCATCTCCGTGGTGGATGTCCTCTCGGGTAGGTTCACTGCTTTAGCTGACACCCCATGGTTATATTCAAATTGCCGCACCTCCGCTTAGCAATGTTGGCTACGTACGGTGCGAAAGAAGGTCAACATACGTAATCACTTCCAGTCATTTGTCCTGTCCAAGACCACGTCACAATGTGTCTCTAACTTGTGTTTGCACAATGATGCACGTGTTCCTCTTGATGTCAGTGTCATCCCCATGCATGACGTGACACTTCACCATGATGGTCGGTGCTGGTTGGGAGCATAGCAGTACAACACAACAATGGGTTTGGCTTGAGAAAGGTCAAACCCGGTTACAGTGTTTGCTTTGTTTAAACAAATGCCGTGTGACAATATTTGTCTGGAAAGCCAATAGGATGCTGTTCCAATATACATATTTGTACGTGTTGACACGTAACACATTTCTGCTTATACTGTGTTTTTACCCAATCAACATTTTCCAAAAAATATCGTGGAAACTGCGTTGGCTGTGTCGCCCCACATTGTTTGCACTATGAAGAAGGGCCTGCAAAGTCGCCTCTCATATTTTGTTGTTCCTTTTCAAGTTCAAGTTCATTTATTTGGTATAGCCCTGTGAGCCATTCGGCTCTTGAATCGGGTGCAACCGCAACAAACAAAAAACAAAAACATGAACAAGAAAACATCTTAAAGTGACTATGTACAAACAGAAAATCCAAGAAAAGACAGCAAAATATTGCAGAAAAAGCACCGTACACCAACACTGTGTGCAAAAATCCCAGTGGGATGCATGTCAAACAACTACAACCACAAGACAACTTATATTAAGGCCATCAGTCTAACTCTGTACTACAACAAACATGGCCAAACCAAAAAACTTTTCGAAAATCACCAAAATAAAGCCATAAAACCAATGAAACAGTGATCATTTTAAGGCAGTGTTGTTGACGAAGTGCTCAGTTCCCCCCCACCTCCACACAATTAATATAATACATTTTCCAACACAATGATTCAATGTCCCTTGAAATGTGCTGGCCTGCGTGTTGTTATTGGGAGCGGTGGTGTAGCGGTTAGCGCACCGAACTACGAACACGCCGACTCAAGTTCGATTCCTGCTCACGACCAACGCCGAATATCTAAACCGGTCCCGAGCCTCCCCCTAGGTCGACTCAGCCTCAAATGAGTACCCAGTGGCGTTGTGTAAACATAACCGCTGGGGAGACAAAGGCGGCCGGGCGTGGTGCTGGACCCCCTCTCCTCGTGTGCCGTGCCGGCCTTCATAGGTGCTGCTCCTCGCTAACAGCACTTGCCCCAACACTCTTACAGGCTACGCGGGGGATCTTTGCCTTTGTTGTTTATTATTAAAACGCCGAGTGGCGGGGTGGGCGTGACCCTCTTTCGAGTAAACACGCGGGGCGGGTGGAAGTGGGGCTGCCCCCCGCGTCCAGCCAATGGGAGCGCTCCTCCCCGACCCGCCGACCAATCAGCGCGCGGCTACGGATCTCTTTAAGGCCAAACCGCGCTTGGTTGGAACTCAGAGAAGAGTGGAAGAAGAAGCGTCGCTGTTCGTTCGACCTTTGTAGCGCTTTAAACAATCGCACACTTGCCGTTCTAACGTCACGCATATCGTCAAATCTAACATCATGTTCCCGCTAGACTCTAGCTGGAACCTGTCGTTCGCCGGCTGCGGCTTCCTGGGGATCTACCACATGGGTGTAGCGAGTTGCCTCACCGAGAACGCGCCGGCCCTCATCAGCGACGCCACCGCCGTCTACGGCTCCTCTGCTGGGGCGCTCGCCGCGGCCTCCATCGTGTGCGGTGTCTGCCTGGGTAAGGGAGGGAGCATTCCTCCAACACACCGCCACCCACCCCAGCACCGCTCGCTGGTCTCGCTCTAACCCCTTCGCCATCTTCTGTACACCGACGGTCCTCCCCGAGGAGAATTTGTCGCCACACTGGGTCAACTTGAGTGTCATCGGTCTCAGAATTGTCGGTGTTGGCTCCCGTGGGACAACTGGCGAATTGATTCTTAGAAGACAATGATGGTCTCCTCTCCTACATTTCTCACGGTGTTTAGCTGCCTGCTTAGTTGGGAAGGTTGTCGGCTCTCCTGTTCCAGATTACAGTCTCCCCGTATTCCAAACTCTTCCCAGACTTGAGAACCGGCCCTAAAGGAGGCTGTTTCTCGTGTTGACCTGTCCGTTTCAAAGACAATGCATCATATATTATCAGCACATGTTTGTTTGCATGTTCAGCACAAGTACGTGTGGTTAATGCGGACTTGAGTCTTTGCAAAAATGTTTCTATTTGGTGTTTGAACATTTTACCACCTATTTTATTACCAGAAAGGGTAATATGTTTTCATACTTAACTGGTCTCCTTTGCATATATTTGCATCTCCCTCTCCCCCACCACGCTGTCTCCAATCCTTTGAGTTCCCCAGAACAGTCCCGTTACCAGGCTCCAAGCTCTATGATGGCCCTTCCTTTGGATGATAAATGACAGTCCAATTAAAAACCCAACTAATTCGTGAATACCGCTACCCTAAAATAATGCATGCGTCGGCGACGTTTCGGGCCGTTCCCAGAGACGTCTATTGTTATTATTATTTTGTTTCCTTGTTAAAAGTTCGTGTCTGTGACTAATTATTTATTGTAAACAAAATGGTTGCGATTCATTTTGTATTTCTTAATACGGATAAGTCGGCGCCCTCTTTTCGTTGCGCACCGATTGGTTGGCGTCGCTGCACGTGATGCGCGTGGACCAATCGCATGGAGCGACGAGTGTGACGTCGCTTGTGCGCTGTATGGTTTTCGAATAGAGGGTTGGCTAATTTTAACCCTGGATTCTAATATTTTTGACACGTGGCGGGCAATAAATAGAAATCTCGCGTCCTCATGCATTTCCCGCATTATAAGAGGTAGCCCAAACGTGTGCCCGATGTCAGTAAAGTTACAAATATCTGGTCCTCACCACTCCCTCGACTTATAAGGCGAATCCTAAAATGTAGTTTTTAAATATGGAGTAAAATGGGTCCTATAATGTGGAGAATACCGGTATAACACATCTACTTGTACATCTCCATTCGCCAATCCGCTGCTGGATGAGGGTCTCCCCACGCCCCGTGGAATCGCGAGGGTTATTTTAGTACAGAAATGTAAGGTAATACGCCATTCATGTCAACCGTAGATAAAAAAAAATATATAACTAAGGCGGAACGGACATATCTCTCTGTCAGTTTCCATTCATCTTTATCTGGGCGGAATGTGGTGGCGCAATAGTTGGCTCACTGTGTTCTGAACGTGGTGATCTCGAAATCGGTTCCTGGCCATGGTTAAATCAGTGGCGATTGACATATTTGAATCATTACTGGGACCCTCCATTTCACAAACTAGCATTGACCAGTGCCTTGATGCAGCAGTACATTGCATAATTGTTTACATTTTTTTAAAATTGTTCCTTTTCTCGGAGCCTAATTCACACGACTCCCTTTACGGAGGGCTTAGGAGGTTTAATTAACCTATTCGTTGTGACTTTCGATAAGTCACGTAGATAGGTTCAAAGAAAATACCAAAAAAACTACGACGTTTCGATCGCAACACAAGCTGTCGTCATCAGGAAAAATATTTTTTTCCTGATGCGAATTAAACGTCGTAGTTTTTTGCTATTTTCTTGGAACATATCTACATGACTTTACCGAAAGACCCAAAGAATATGAATTGCTGCAGTCACAAAAGCTTTAAGTCAAGATTTAATAAACCTATTTTTGCCCTTCGCATATATGACAACTTGGAAGTGCTAAAGCTGGAAAATAGGGCATTAATTGTCCTGTCCAATTATTGAATTAAAGCCAAAGCCAGCAACTGAGGACATTACCGAGAATTATGAGATTTTGAAATCCGTTATGTTTAAGTCTACTTTATTGTTCATTCAAAGTCTGCTGTAAAGGCCATTGTTGGTTTTGGATGAGTTATCAATTATTGTGAAATGTCTCTTCCGTGACTTAGCGATTTTGTTCAGCCCTTGTCATTATTAATCTTTAATGCGTAAGCATTGGTAAATTTGTTTTGCCATTGTAGGACATTATTATCTGAATGTATAAGTTAGTATTTGCGCCATAGTATAGTAAAATCATGAACATGTAGCATGCCTAATTGTCTCACGAAAGATCGTATGAAAAGGACTGTACAGTTTCGATTTAAAGCTTTCGTGACTGCAGGAATTCATCTTCTTGGTTTTTTCGGTAAAGTCACGTAGAAGGGAAGTAATAAAATAATAAAAATAATAAAACATAATAAAATATTATGTTTTATTATTTTTAATATTATGTTTTCTTATTTTTATTATTTTATTACTTCCCTTCTACGTGATTTTACCGAAAAAAAACAAGAAGATGGACTGTACAGTACTATACAAAGCAATTTGGATTTGTATAGCGTTCACTGCATCTTAAAGACTAACTGGCTGCACAATTTCGACTTGGAATAAGAAAACCCATTAAGCAAATATCACTTTTCAAATGCACCTAGGCTTTGTCCTGACGTCCAACACGAGTTCAAAGCTTTGTTAATGAGAAAATAAACGTTTAACGTTGGCATGTTATTATAATGGGATCACAGTGACGTTACTTTGCCAAGAAATGATCAAAACCTACCGCAGTTATCTCGCGGCGGTATCACTTGAGTGCCATATTACAGTTGCCTATCAATACATTTCAAATATTCTTTCTCATTGATGATGATTGAACGTTGGACAGCCCAAAACACAATGTATCCTGATGAGACCCAGAAGGCTGAAACCGGTGCATGGTTAATTGCTTAAAAAACAACTGCAGCAGAATGTGTGTTGGTTTGTCGGCCCAATAGACCAATGGACTACACATGTTTTAGTTTGTGTGGAGACACTCAATGGAGTTGTGCTTGAATACAACATAAGGTGTTTTATTTTGGTTGCGTCATTAACCTCAAGTCTAAGCTTTGCTCCTGTTCTTCAAGAACAGGACAACAGCGGTCAGTAGCTTATCTCATACTGATTGCAGCCGATACCCCCCCTCTCCAATCTTGGGCAGCTAAGTGCATAGGTAAAGCGAGGTTATGGTTCAATGGATGGGTGAGAGGAGGGGTTAGTTTGCAATGTCCATAGTTCAACTGATAACGCTTATACCTTGACCTCTACCATAATATGTTGGTGTGTAACCTAATACGCATATATTGATGTCACTGATGTCACTGAGGTTTTGAGGTTATTGCGACTTTGTGAGGACACTGATGTATTCGGTAAATATTTAACTTTCCACGAAGCAAAAAAACAGGAGCCCCCCTTGTGAGTTCTCTCGCAGAATGGAGTTGCCCTGTAAAAATACATTCAACTTCAACACACAGGCCCTCTAAATAAACAATAATTACCAGCATCCATGGTTATTCTACTGCTGGATGAAGAGATCTCCAAGCTGCCGCCATCTGAAATGGCCATATACGAAAAGCTGTGTGATGTTTAAAGGGACGAACATGTTAAGATTGTTAATTTAACCTAGTGAATAACACAACACAGGAAATGTTAGAGTGCTAACAATAACACAGGCTGGCCAACTGGGCATGCGTATTGTTTCAAATGGTTTATCAAGTCACATGAGAGCACGCAGTCGAGTGGCAGATCTGCCTAGAAAGCAGATATTTTCTTTGGCTTTAGGAACACTATATTTTTCTTCTTGGTTCTTTCGGTAAAGTCACGTAGAAGGGAAGTAATAAAATAATAAAAATAAAACATAATAAAATAATTCTCACGACGTTTCGGCCACAACGCAAGCAGCCGTCTTCAGGTGAAACCAGGTCTGTCGAGGCGACAGCGTCTGAATGAAACAGCACACGTGCTTGGAGCATATATATAAGCTGGGTTGGAAGGGGGGGGGAAAGGGGCGCCTTGACAAAATAATTTGCATATCAAGAGGAATTTAGCATATTTATGGGAAATGCAGGTATGTGATTAGTACTACTTGTGTCCGTGCATTATGCACGTCGTGTGCCTTCCTGTGACCCTCGATCACCACTCCTTTCCTGGGCCATCTCCAACATCTATTCCACAGTTCATCATATCCTGGTAAATTACTGTGAATCACCTCTTTCTCATAGGCCTCAGTCTCTGCTCTGGTTCTTTCCTGTTACACCGTCTTTCAATTGTCACTATGTAAATGACTATACACTAGTCCATACAGCATGTAACATATTAAGGGACTCTGTTAAAATTGATGTACACACGTTCAAAAAACATTTCCATATTCGTCATTAACACCGCTTTGTAATTTCATATAAATCGTAGCCTAACATGTCAGGTTATTTACTCTGAAGAATGATCATTGCCCAAAATATTAGTGAACTATAGATTTTTCTTCTGTTATAAGTCCGTGTTAACCGTGAAATGTAGGGAGTGTTCTTATTACTTATTTACACAGCAGATGTTTTTCTCTCAGGCCAAATACACCGAAGTTGAAAGTACGCTGTTATATCGCTCTTACATTTATCATCGTTGATGGAGAGAAGATTGTTATCAGTGCCGCATGTAGCACCAATGTTCTCTCCAGTGCCGCAGGGTGGGTCTGTTTTCCTTAAAAGAGTAGCCAATGGAAACGATGGGAGTTACATAAGCACCCGGGGTCAGTGGTGAGGTCACGGTTATGTGAGGACATAGCACTTGTTGACACACTCGGCCAGACCGGCTCGCATGCTTAAGGGGGGCCCAAGCCACGGCTAACATTCCCTGCAGCTTTGTACAGCGTGGCCTTTCTCGAGTTTTTTCTGGGCCAAAAGTAAGTCAACTTGCCATGAAAGTCAATGTGTGCAGTACTTTGGTCAAAACACTGCTGGAT